>SDVV010003297.1:0-21589 GCA_016164225.1 Gammarus roeselii | reverse complement strand
CTGGCATGGACTACGGTGATCGTTTGAGGAGCCTGGATTTGTTTTCCATCAAGGGTCGACTTCTTAGGGCAGACCTGATCAAATATTGGAAAATTTTGCATGGAAACTCAGAGGATTTGCTAGCTATGTTTTCTTTGGCTCCGAGAGTTGGTACTAGAGGTCATGGGTTGAAGCTGGCGTTTCCTCATTGATCATCTGATGTCCGCAGTAGGTCCTTCAGTGTGATGTGTTGGTGTGTGGAATGGCTTGCCTGCTGACATAGTGCAGTTGACAGATATTACTCGCTATAAGCAAGCCCTTGCTGATCTGATGCACGAGGAATTTTTAGATTTTGACTAGGCTGATGAAGTTTAATTTATTTATAGGGATGTGTGTGTAAGCATGTATGTAATTTTTTTCTTTTTCTTTTTCAGTCTATCTGTATATGTGTGTATATATGAATGTGTATGTTTTATATTGTGACCAACAGAACTGCTGTATGATCAGTTGCCTAAAGCACAAATTTCCAGTTTTTTCCGCTCCATTGTTTTGCCGGCCTTTGCAGTCTGGCGTGCTGTGGCATTTGTGCCTCCTGTCATGCTCTGCACTCTGGCCTTGCTGGGGTGTGGGGTGGTCTTGGGGCAACCAAGGTGAGAAACCAAGGTGAGAAAAGGAGGGATTGACAAATAACGGGTGTTATTGTTGCCAGTCTATTCTTGTTTGTTTTTTCTGAGGATTTTTAACTTTGAAAATTAGTTACAAGGTATAAGATCATGGACAATTGAATTTTGTCTGTTCGAAGGAGGCATAATTCACTCTTTAAAGTTATTGCAAAGTGGTCGAGATAAGTCTCAACAAGGAAGGATAAAGATTATTTCCATTGTGAAGTTTTATTAATTGTTGTAAGATTTGAATTTCAAACTGAATATAAATACAGAACTTCAGCGACTGGTGACTTTGCGTACCCGCTTGCAAGGCAAAGTCACAAAGATAAAAAATAAAATTGAAATGTGTTGTGAATATGTTCCATTCATTGAGGCAGGTAATCAAGACAAGTTGTCGTGTTATGTTACCACTGCAGGAACATGTTCTGACAAAGCGCAAAGTCACAAAGATAGAAAATAAAATTGAAATGTGTTGTGAATATGTTCCATTCATTGAGGCAGGTAATCAAGACAAGTTGACGTGTTATGTTACCACTGTGGGAACATGTTTAGACAAAGCGCATACACTGCATAAGCAGATGCTTGAAGTTGTTAATACGATAATGACATTCCTCAAGAAGAAAAAATTCAACTCTAGAACGAAAATGATGAGTCATTGGAACCCTTGAATATCACTTCAGCAAAGGTCAGAAGATTACAAATTGAAGGGCAGCCAGCACCAAGTAGTGAAGCTGCTGCATCAGTAAGCAATTCTTCCCCCACCTACCTACTCCAGAGATGCTAAACTTCAGCAGGAACATACTCGTGTTCACCTCTTTCTGGCAAAGTTTCAAAACCGTCCATGAGAATGCTGAACTGGAACCTTTGGAAAAGTTTCAATACCTGCAAAGCATGTTAAAAGGCACTGCAAAAAAAAAGAACACTGGCTGGGTTTGCTCCAACAAATGAGTCCTACCCACCAGCAGTTGCGGTGCTGAAGAAGCTGTATGGGAACAAGGATTGCATGAGGATGGCACATCTGGATGCACTTGATGATCTTCCAGCTCCTGCTGATTCAATTTCATCTCTGCAATAGTATAGGCACAAGGTGTAAGTAAACCTTTGCCATCTGAAAACAGCAGGAGTAGACTTCAATGACTGCAGGCACTTTCCCTCAATAACAGCAAACCAGATCTTTTGCAAACTACCATCAAGGATCAAAGAAGCCTGTAGTAAGGCGAGAGACCCAGAGGCTGCATGGAGTTTTGCTGAATTCCAAGACGCACTCATGTCTGAGATCACTACACATGAGAACTGTGAGACTGACTTCAAGCCACAGGTAAACAGAAGCCGTAGCCAAACTAATAAGGAAATTCAAGGAGCAATTCCAATGGACACCATTCCAGATGGCCTGATGGAAACAACCAAGGAGATCAGTCAACTGTGGGATTCTTCCTAGTAGGAACATCTGGATGCACATTTTGTGCTGAAGATCATTCTCTCTATTGCTGTACATGGTATGAAACAAATGAAGAGGAAAAAACTCTGGTATCAGAGTTCAGATTGTGCTTCAAATGCCTGAAGTCCAGTCACCATTCTGCTGAGGGCCCTGAGAAGGCACCATTCTATAAGAACTGCAAGATCACCGGACATCACGGTGGACTCAGCTTCAAAAGAAACAAAGGTTGACCAAGTGAAGACAAGCTAGCCTCAAGCAATTCAAGGTCTACAGCTGCAGCCTCTAACAGTTCTGTGGTCAACACTCCCACTAGTGTAGCTACAGTGAATGCACTAGCAGCTGGGTGTGGTAAGGCAACTGCCCTACCCACAGCTTTGTTTAGTTTGAAAACAAGGGATGGCATAAAACTTGTGAGAGCCTTGTTCAACCAAGGGGTTCAAAGGTCCTTCATCAAAAGAGGAATCTAGAGCAATGATTACATTACATGTCGACACATCATCCTGACAATTGTTGGTTTCAACAGCTAAGGAACTAAAGAATGCTATGACATAAAGAATGTCACCATAGAAGTGTCAACACATGAGAACATCTCTCTGGAAATTATTGTAGTTGACACTTTGGCTGAACGGCTTAACATGAGTGGAGTCAGTGAACTAGCCACTCACCTCAAAGCCAAGGAACCCAACTTGGCTGACAAGTTTGAAAAAAACAGTCCACTACCCAGTTGATATGCTCATTGGAGCAGATCAATACTACGACTTTGTTTATCCTGAAAAACGAGCTGAAGGAATAACAATAAAATTTCAAAGTTGGGAGACCTCCTGTCAGATTCTATAAAGGAATTTCAAGACAACGCTCAAATCGATGTGATAACTGCACTTGATGTAACAGTGTCAGATAGAGAAGCAGAAAAGGATGTTGACCTATTGTGGCGTTTGGACACAACAGGGATATCACTGGAAGAAGCACACCTGGATGATGAAGTAGCTCTAGAGCAATTCAACAACAGCATCCGATTTTCAGAGGGTGAGTATGTGGCCAGATTGCCATGGAAGGCAGCTCATCCCACACTGCCAATCAATTATCAGTTGGCCCAAGGAAGGCTGGTGAGCAATCTAAAGCTTCTGTGGAAAGAACCTGAACTGTGTAAGCACTATGACAGTGTTATGCAAGAGCAACAACAAAGAGGATTCATTGAAAATATAAATGACATGATGCCACCAGATGCATGCCACTACCTACCTCACCACACTATGAGAAAGGAATCTCCAACAACACCGTTGCGGGTGGTTTTTGATTGTTCAGAAAACCACATAATGTTGCGGTAAGTCTAAATGATTGTTTGTACCCAGGACCATCCATGGACCGAAAGTTACCTCGGATGTTGATGCGATTCAGATTGGTGTCACTAGCTGCCTGTTCTGACATTGCAAAAGTATTCTTGATGTTAGGCTTGGATGAACAGGACAGAGACTTCACAAGATTTGTATGGCCCAGAGGTCCCATGGAGCCTGACAGCCCCATAGACGCCTATCATTTCAAAGTCATCCTTTTTGGAGCCATATGCTCACAATTCATTTTGAATGCAACAATTGATCACCACTTAGAAAAGTATGATGAGCAAAAGGACATAATAGACAAGATCAAAAGAAATATCTAGGTCAACAATTTATTAATAACTGCTTCAGCAAAGGCAGAAATACAAGAATTTTACAGTTCATCCAAGAATATTCTGGGTGATGCTGGACCCAACCTCCGTGAATGGGCTACCAATGACCCAGAACTCAAGGAACTGACAGAGAAAGATGGTGAATCAGATGCCAGACCCATTGTTCCAGTTTTAGGACTCAGATGGGACACTGTACAAGACACCTTGATGGTGGCTCCTAGAGAGTTAGAATCAAGTAAACCAACAAACAGAATCATTCTCCAAGAATTAGCTGCACAATTTGATCTTCTTGGATTAATGACTCCCATCACCATCAAGGCCAAGTTCCTAATGAAGGAAATATGGCAGTCAAAGGTAGATTGGGATGAGGATCTGCTCAAAGCTATTGCAATCAAATGGGAAAAATTGAAGAGAGAGTTCACCAATATGGGTGACATACCTGTCAAACGTAACTCTGAGATAGGAAAATCAATGACCCTACACACTTTTGTAGATGCATCCATAGTAGCATATGGAGCAGCTGTGTATGGAGTCAGTGAAGGTAAGGTTACACTATTGATGGCAAATGGACGGATTGCACCCGAGAAGATACTTTCAGTTCCCAGACTGGAGCTGACAGCAGCTCTACTTGGAGCAAGGCTCATCAAATATGTATGTGAAGCCTATGAAAAGGAAGTAAATGTAGAGGCCATACACTTGTGGTCAGACAGTCAATTGACACTGGGCTGGATACACTCAATGGGCTCATTAGAAGCTTACATGCAGAACAGGAAGACAAACATTAAGAAGATTCTTCCCAACGCTAATTGGCATTATGTTCACACAAGTCAAAACCCTGCTGACTTGATAACTCGAGGAATCAACCCGAGAAAGCTGAAGTCGAGCCACCTTTGGTGACATGGGCCAAAGAATATAACAGAATTCCAGGAGTTGGAAAACTTTCCTGCACTGGTGCAAAGTGCAACACTAAATAGTGCAGAAGAGCTTCCACCCTTAGAGTCTTTCCTACTATCAGTAGCCAACAGATGTAGCACTTTCAAAAAATTAATTAACACCTTTGGGTTGGTAAAGAGGTGCATTTAGTGACTGAAGTTGAATGTGAGAAACCAAGGTAAGAACATTAGAAGGTCAAAGAAACGAGGTACAAACATAAATTGATACTCAATGAGATGGAATGGGCCAAAGATTGGGTAGTAGAAGAAGTCCAAAAGGAGGAGTTTGCGGAGGAGATGAAATTCTTTTGCAAACCAAGTTCCAAGGGTATCACTCCATTAATGAAGCAGTTAAATTCAAGCATCAAGGCTGACAAGCTAGTTGAAGACTGTGAAGTATCCAATCCTGCTACCTACCAAGCATGGGATCACAAAAATGATAATTGAAGAACACACTGTCGAGCACCACATGGGAATAAAACACGTCGTAGTCAGCCTGCGGCAACGATGGTGGATTCCCAGGGTTAGGCAAAAAAAACAAGGAAGCAATAAGGAATTGCATGCAGTGCAGAAGAAAACGTGGGACACACTACCGTGGATCACCAACCCCTCCCCGTCCAGAGTGAGTTAATCTCGTCCATTTGCTGTAACAGGTGTGGACTATGCCGGTCCCCTTTATGTGAAATACGGGACACGAATGGAAAAACGGTATATTGCACTGTACATGTGTGCCTCCACCAGGGCAGTACACTTGGAGATTGCTAAGGATCTGTCTGCAGAAGCCTTCTCGAGAACTCTTCAACGGTTTTCTGCTCGTCGCTCCTATCCCCGACTGTTAATTAGTGACAATGGATTGAATTTTGTGAGCTCGGCGAAAATACTCCAGTGTTAAGGAACATTACAGGTTCGGAGCACTCTAAATCAAAACAAATGAAAGTGGCATTTCAACCCTAGCAGGCCCCCTTGGTTTGGAGGCTTCTTCGAGAGGATCGTGAAGATGGTCAAGCTTTGTTTACAGTAAACGTTACACAGACTCATGGTGACGGAAGATGAGCTACACACCGTACTCTGTGAGAGAGAAGCGGACCTCCATGATCGTCCACTAACATCTATCTCCGACTCAGTTGATGACTATCAATCCCTCACGCCGTCCCAGCTGATGGTCGGATATCGTCTGGACAGCGCGCCAGTGGCAACACTGGACCCGGAGGAAGAGCTAGATCCCTCCATGTTCACAGTAGAGCTTCTATCACGACGTCAAAGGAATGTCCAGAAGATTCTGCATCGTTTCCAGAGAATGTTCGGAAAACAATACCTAACCATACTGCGGCATCATGCTGTGGATGCCAGGGAAATCGTTGCACCGAAGGTGGGTGACATAGTTCAGACCCACGACGAGGGCCCCAGGCTGTTATGGAGTCTGGCAAGGATCATCGAGACCCAGGCATGTAATGACGGTCACGTGAGAATCGTGAAACTCAAAACTCGTTGAGGCACCATCAGTCGACCGGCGACTCTGCTGAACCCACTAGAGGTGTAAGCTGTGGAACCCATTGAGAGTCAACCAAAGTCGCAGAGTTAACTCGACGCGCCACATCAATTAAGCACCGAGCGTGGAAACGAAGCGCATTCCGTCGTCAACGGCACCAGGGATATTCCCATTCCCAGAGGTGCAAACGAGCTAAAAGCTCCCCGACCATCTCGGAAGACAGCCCAGGCAGCCCGTCGGCGTATTGCCACTTAACTACAATAAGTGCCAATACGCCTTTTTCTTGCGTGGGAGTGTGTGGGAAACATTTATCATACCCCGCCAACTGAGACATCATATTCGTATAAAAGTGTGTGCGGTTCATAGGAATGTGTCCAGCGGTTTTCTAGGCATGCCTGGCCAGATAAGAGGCGTGGGACCTCACTCGCTCCTCACCCCCTCTCTCGCCTTGTCCCTCCTTTTTGCTTGCCGACGCTGCAGGTTTTTCAAATATCTTGGTCGGCAATAAATTAGAATGAAACGAAAAACATTTGATTAATGATCGATGGTAAATCACTTCATGTGATATAATGTAAATAATAGTTTAATGCATTAGTCAACTACGTGTCAGTAAGCTTTCTGGTTGGTCTAAAGACGAACGAAATACATGCTCTGTTTCTCCCACTGCGTGAGAAATAGGGCAGTTAATTATTGCTGTTGTAGGGAGTAGAGCTGTTTTCCCGTGAAGTGCCCCTAAAACGGGATTATAAGATACCAACCGGGAAGATACCAGCAATATGACGCTAAGTTTTAGATTAAGACTTTATGACTAGAGTATTTAAGGTACTGACGCAGTGATAGTTGTAGACAAACCTACTATAAGGATAGGGAATTAAGGTAGTTTAGTCATAGAAAATAGAGACCCAGATGACAGCCACTGTGACAAAGGGTTTTCGGACCACCAAGAGGGCCAAGCTCACTTAACCATAAAATAAGGTAAATGTCTTAGATTAATGCAAATACACAGAAACAAGCACAGTGTGGATTCTGTTGTTCTTATTATGATCCAGTCTCAGAAGATGGTAAAAATAAATATAATAAAGTTATTTCAAAACGGTCGGGTAAAATAAGATGCTAAAATAAATCCCGACGACATCCGCACATCATCAGAACAACATCGTAACAAGACCCCAACACTCCTACCTGGCTGCAGTGCTTCCTCACTCAGCCCAGCGACCGCCCCCGCACCAGAGACGCACAGTTCTAGAAATGATTTATGCAGGGACCAAGAGGACAACGAGATGGATGCATCCCCCGCAGTCGACAACACAGCAAGGTTCACTACTATAAAAACGAAAAGGCAAGGAGATGAGGACACCTCCGATATCCAGGCGTCACTGAGCAAAAAGATCAGTAACAACTCTCAAATAACGGCCCGCCAGGACCAAAACCCAGAACTACCTCCACCTGTCTCAAATTCGGCTCCATTCGTGGAAAACCACTGCCGGGGACAAGATACCCCGTTAACAAACCCGACTCACGAACATACCACCAGCGAGAACGATCACGGCTTGGCTGACAGCACTTATCTCGAAGAGCTCATACGCAAGACCTCTGCACAACCAGTCATCTTACCTGGCCCAAATACCTCGCACTCCACACAACCACCCGCACAGATAAAAAAGGCTACCACTGAAGAAGAGCGCACTCGCTCACAAAGCAAACTCAAAGAGCACACACCCTCGTCTTCCCACAAGAGCACTCGCAGCCGTTTCCGCAGCAACCACAGCAGACCACCTCCCACCGAAGGCAGACACTCCTGTGAACCCTCCCGACCCGGATCCCCTGGGCAAACTCAAGAACGCGAGCACATCAAAAGCTCCAGCAAATCACGCGACCACTCTAGATCATCAAGTTCAGAGTGCGAACAGCCTTCAAAATGAACATCGAAATACTCCAGTGGAACTGCCAGGGACTCGGAAACAAGGAAGACAAATTACTATCCTTAATAGTCACCCATAAACCTTTGGTACTAGGCCTCCAAGAGATCAAACTCTGAGAGACCGCCACCTTCAAAATCCTCCAATATATCATACACCACCGCGAAGGCCACACCGACGTGACTGCTAACGGCGGAGTGGCACTTATGATCCATCAAAGTGTACCTCACATCCCCCTTCACCTGAGGACAGAACTCTAAGCTATCGCCATAAAGACATGCGTCTCAAGGCCAATAACAGTGGTATCCATCTACCCACCACGAAGCCACGACCTCTCGGAAGCACTAATGACCGAATTGCTAAACCAACTGCCCTCACCAGTGCATATGGATAAATCGATGGCAGTTTCACTTTCGGGAATGATTGGGGTGGGGTTTCCGTCGTTGAGAAGGACCAGGTTGTGAGTGTTTATGGTGTTAGCCACTATCACTCCCCTGGAGTCTGTTCTCAAGCATCCCCATGTTTCATGGTAGCTGTTGAAGTCTCCAAGGAGACTTCAACAGCCACCATGAACCATAGGGATGCGTGAGAACAGACTCCTGGGGAGTGATAATGGCTGACACTATAAACACTAACAACCTGGTTCTTCTCATCGACGGGCAACCCACTCGAATTATCCCCGAAAGTGAAACTGCCATCGATTCATCCATATGCTCACCCACTCGGGCACCCCAACCTGTTAGGGGAGTTTTGCCTCACACGACAGCGACTACAGCCCAGTTATCATATCGCTTCTTACCAACCAAATAAGAAACCCTGCCTCACAAGAACTTAGATTCAACTACCGGAAAGCCAGTTGGGTGGAATACTCGGCACACATCGCGCGGAGTGATACGGACACATCCCCGAAAACCTATCGGAACACGAAATCGTCGCCCAACTATACGAAAAGTTTCAAGCTGCAGCCGAGGCAAGCATTCCCCAATATGCCCCTTCAACCTTCTTCCCGAAACCATGGTGGTGCCGAGAGGTGCAAGAAGCAAGAAATACCCGTGAAAGGCTATACCATGCCTACCGACGCGCACGGTCCCACAGGAACCGAGTAGCGTGGAAAAGGGCATCTGCTGTATACCGAAAACTTTTAGTGGAGAATAAACGTGAAAGCTGGGCCCAATCAGTCAAGACGATTAATCGAAACATCCCCCTCTCCCAGGTGTGGGAAAAAAATCGACGTATTCAGGGAAAACTCGAGCTGCCTATTAACATCCTTGCTGACATAGGCAGAACTTATTCTTCACACGCGGAAATCGCAAACAAACTAGCTTCGACGTTTACCCAGATTTCGCACTCAACTAACTACTCGGCTGCTTTCCAACGGGAGAAGGTCTTGCGAGAAAGCGAACATCCTGACTTCACTTCTAGAAACGAAAAGGCCTACAACGAACCTTTCTTCTTCAACAAACTACAGAGCGCTCTAGACCATACACGTGAAACTTCACCTGGGCTAGACCGGGTACACATCAACATGATCAAAAATCTCCCAGAAGGTGCCCGTGTGCACTTATTAAAAGTGTTCAACACTCTGTATTCAAACTCATTTTTTCTCGATCAATGCCGGGAATCTATAAGTATTCCAATACCCAAACCCGGGAAATTCCACGGCGACCCACATAGCTATCGCCCCATCGCTCTTAATAGCGTCCTCAGCAAGACCATGTAATGAATGATAAATACGCGCCTTGTCGACTACCTTGATATGCTTGCAGGCCTGAACAGCATCCAGTGTGGCGGCCGCGAGCGCCATTCTTCGACGGACCACCTTGTAAAACTGGAATCTGCCATTAGACAGGCATTTGTCCGAGGAGAACACGTAGTTTCCATATTTTTTGACGTGGAAAATGCATACGATACTACCTGGAAATATGGCATCATGAAGGATCTCCACCGCTAAGCACTGGGAGTCCACTTACCACGTTATATCCATCAATTCTTGCAAAATCACACCTTCAGGGTTAAGGTCGGCGACACCCTCTCACCATCATATCCGCAAGAAATGGGCGTCCCCCAAGGAGGCGTCCTCAGTGTCACTCTTTTTATACACAAAATCGACCAGATAGCAGACATTCTCCCGCACGACGGAAGATTGCTTTCATCACTATACGTGGACGACTTACAAATAAGCTACAGGCACCCTAGCCTCTTGACAATCCAACAGGAACTCCAGAAATGTCGAAACCTAGTCGGGAGCTGGGCCTCCTTGAACGGATTCAGATTCTCACCCTCCAAAATGAAAAGCATGAACTTTACTCTTGCGCCCGGCTTACACTTGAAACCAGCCCTAACGCTGAACAAGACTTTGCTAGCATACGAGGAATCAATGAAATTTATCGGTCTTGTGTGGGACCATAAACTCACATGGCGACCTCATATTGCAGCTCTGGAGACTCGCTGCAAAAATGCAACCGGACTTATCCTCTCTGTAACTTTCTTGAAATTCGGAGCCGATATGGACACCGGCATGACGTTAGTCAGAACAATAATACGCTCGCGCATTGACTAAGGAACAATTGTTTACGGTTCAACAGCCAAACCTACTCTTGATCATTTTTATGTGTACCCGGTCTGGCCCTGCGTATCACAACCGGTGCGTTCCGTTCTACACCCATCGAATCCCTGAACGTACTTGCTAACGAGCTTCCTCTTCCGCTCCGGAGAGACGAACTCTCACTACAGTTCTATTTCAAGAGAAGGAGCTACATCAATAGCTTAGCACTCAGTGACGTCACCAACATTGTTGATGAACGCATCTTTGTGCCTATGAAGAACATATGCCCACCCTTTTCTCTACCCGTGGACAACTTACTAACCTCGCTGAACATCTGTCCCAAAGCAATCAAGTCGTCATTCTCCTATCGAATTCTTCGAATCAACACACCAACGTGGATGATCATCCCACCATTGGTCAACCTAGATTTGCAGACGTGCCCCAAAGAAACAACCCCAACCAACACGTACCGCCGAGAGTTCTCACGACTACTTGATGAACAGTACTCTGAGCACAACTTTGGATGGAGTGGGAGCTGCTGCCGTGGGCGAGGGGACTTTGACTACCCTGCCCTTAGAAAGTGCAAGTGTTTGCATAGTGTTTGTTGAGTATGTTGCTTGTTGTTGGTCTGATGGCATGGTGTGGGTGTTGGGTGAAGGATTGCCTCATGTGTGTCTATGTGGTTCGTGTTTGTTTTGTTGAGGCTCCTAATGAGTTTCCATAATGTTGATGGTGAGGTTCGGAAGTTAGTGTTTGCAAGCACGTCCTGCCATTGGTTCGTCTGTTGCTCCCGGATATATGAATCTATTTCAGTCTTGTAAAGTGATTTCAATCAATGTTGTGTATTTGTCCCAGTCTGCTCTCCTGTAGTTACGAAAGTGTGATTGGGCTTGTTGTGGATTGGGGATCAAAGTTGGTGGACCGCCCATTGACAATTTAGCGCGAGGTTGGGGGAGCAGATTGAGACGTCGGGAGAAGTCGGTTGTGCATTGGGATAGAGTGGTTTGCGAGTGCGTGCATCTGCGTTGTTCAGTGTGATGAGTATCCAGCTGATCAACGGGAACACTGTTCCTCCGGTCACCACTCTGCGAGGCGAAACAGGAGAGGTCGTGCGCGTTGAAACTTCTTGTTGGTCTAATGGGAGGGTGTGGGTGTTGGGTGGTAGAATTGCCTCATGCGTGTTCATGTGGTTTGTGTTTTTGTAGTTGAGGCTTCTAATGACAACACAGCAAGGTTTCGATAGTGAGGTTCGGAAGTTAGTGTTTGCAAGCACATCCCCTCACAGATTCGTCTGTTGCTCACAAATATCTGCATCTAGTTCTGCGTTTAGGGTTTGAATCTGTGTGATTCGGTTGTTGGTGGAGGGTAAATTACGGAGATGATTTCGCTGCTGAATTTTGCGCTCAACATGGGCCGAGAAAGCTGGAAGTGTTTCCTTGCTGTGTCGATGGAAGTATATTGGGTGATGACTAAGTCTTGTAGGACGGTTTCTATAGATATCGTGTATTCGTCCTAGTCTGCTGTCACGTAATTTCGAAAAGTGTGAGGGAGCTTATCATGGATTGGGGATTGGAGGTGATGATTAATGACTTTTGGAATGTGGTTGTACGACACCCCCTGGGGAACCGTCCACTGGCAATTTAGAGCCAGATTGGGAGAGCAGAATGAGACGTCTGGGAAGGTCTGTTGAGTGTTTGGGTTGAAAGGTTTGCGAGTGGGGAGTGTTTTTGTGGTTTAGTGTGATGAGTGTGTCTAGTTCATCAACGAGAACACTGCCCCTCCGGTCATCGCTCTGCGAGGTGAGCCAGGAGATGTTGTGCGCGTTGAAGTCCCCTAGAGCGAAGGTGTTGGCGGTTGTGTTGAGAAAGTCTAGTTGAGGTGTGTATTGTGGTGGGCATAAACTAGTTGGTAGATTTTATATGTTGAACATGTTGTACTGTTTCTTGTGGATTTGTTCAAGTAGTGATTGTAGTTCTAATGTGTTTTCGGGGGGGGGGGGGGGTTATGCGCGAGTGAATGCGGTTGTGTTTGTGAAGTGCAGGTTTTTATGTACAAGTGGAATGAGTTGCCACCGCTGTCTTTGTTAGGACGGTCGTGGCAGTGTTGTCACCAGAAAACTTAGTTGTTTTAGATTTTGGTTCGATTTTTGTTTCTTGGAGTAAAGCAATGTGGATGTGGTGTTTGTGTAAGAAGTGTTTTAGTTTTACTTGTTTTTGGCCAATGCCGTTTGTATTCTTCTGTAATATGTTGGGTCAGGTGTTCGGCATTGGCTAGCGGTGGTTGTGGTTTCCTGGGAAGTGGTGGTGAAGCCGAGGAGTGCGGGGTGGTGGCTGTGCTGACGGAGAGCGGGGAGCCTGGGGCAGCACGGGTTGCGCCCCGGGTCGGGGAGTCACCGCCGGCGACGAGGTCGCAGGAGACAAAAAAAGACGGGCCGCTCAGCGGTGTAGAGGCGTCAGGCGCTGGTGTAAGGGCCGGGGGTGTGTGTGGCGGTTGTGTTATTGTTAATATATGTAGGCACTAATGTCGTGGGTTGGGTGGCGGTTGGTGCATTGCCACGCATGTAGTATGTTTCTATTGGTGTGGAAACCAGAGCATTGTTTTGTGTAGTGTGTCCATGTCCCACAGCTGATTGGATCGCGTTAATGTGGCGCTTGTAAGGACGCCCACAGGTGGGACATGGGTATGTGTTTGGACCGGGGTTGGCTTCTATGTCACTGGCTTGGAGAAGAAGAAAGTGAAGGAACGCCGGTGATTGCTCACTTCCCGTTAAGGAAAAGATGTATATGTTGTGGCTTTGGTGTTTCCTGTTATGTCGGTGGCCTGTGACCCGGGCAGCACACAGGCCGCATCCACAGACGCCAGTGGCGACAACGTGAATGGGGGGGGGGAGTTGAGGTTCTTTGACAGCGCTGACAGATGCTCCACGCCACCATCGCGAGCATTCCATCCTGCCACCGTCGGCTCGGCCCTCGTAGGCTCCCTCTAGGACGGCCGGTGGCGGCGTCGGAGCGTCGGACGCCTCGGACAAAGTCAACGTCGTCTATGCTCGGATGCCGCTTGCGAAAGACCCTCAACCCTTACGTCGCCGTCGATGACGTCAGCGTGGACGCTGCCAGAACCACAACACATACTGTTTTCCCTGGGGGGAAGTGAGCAACCAACGACATTTCTCCCCTACTCCTTCTCCAAGCCGGTGACATTTAACCCAACCCTGGTCCCAACGCAGACCCATGTCCCACCTGGGGCGTTCTTACGTTCGTCGCATTGACGCGATCCAGTGCAGATGTGGGACATGCGCATACTACACAAAACAATACTCTGGTGTCCACAACAATGGGAACATACCTCACGGGTGGCAATGCATTAACTGTTCCAACCCATAACATCATTACAACTATCAGCAATAACATTCTCCCTCCCAAACCAACATCTAACGTCGCCCCCCCTTCTTGTGGGGGCCCTCTCCGGTGCGTCCGGCGTCCACTTTGGCGGCGTCTCCCTCTTCGACCCGGGGCACAACCTATCCTACCCCAGGCCCCACTTCCCACATCCACTCCACCATTACCTCCTCTCCCGCACCCCATGACTCCACCTCTACGTCCTGAATCGCCACAACAACCGCAAGCCAATGCCAAACACCTAAATAGATTCTAAATGATACCAAACGGCATTGGTGGGAAACAAGTCGAACTGAAACACTTCTCACAGAAACATTACATTCACCTTGCCCTACTCTAGGAAACAAAGCTTAGACATAACTCAGAACACCAAATTTCCTGAATATACAACATTCGGCTACGACCGTCCCAACAAAAACGGCGGTGGTATACTCATTGCACTTGTACACAAAACTCTTCACTTCACCAACAGAACCGCTTTCACTATCGCACAACTTACCCCCGACCACACTTTGAAATTACCATTACTTCACATACAAATTCACAAAAAATACAATCTGTTTATCATGTACATCCCTCCATCCACTTCATGTCTACCTGACTGTACACCCAACCTAGATTACCTCTACGCAACCACCACCACCTTTACCCCTGGTGACTTCAATGCGCACGACCTTTCCCGGCTGACCTCGCAAAGCGGTGACTGGATGGGCGGTGTCCCATTGACCAGCTAGGTACACTCATCATTCAAAGCAACTCGGACACACCCACTTGCAAGCTTTAAACCCATTAACAATCAACTTCAACCACCAATCCAAATGAGGCCCCCTCTCACTTATCGTAACTACATGAGCAGACTGGGACAAATACACAACATCAATAGAAATCACCCTACAAGACTTTGACACACTCAACACACATCCATTGACACAGTCACAAAACCCTTCACCACAGTACTTGACCACGCAGACCGACAACATGAACTCGTCGGGTTCGTCCGTGGATTTAATCCAGCATTCTCGCCCAACATTAAGCGGAAAATTCAGCAGAGAAACCATCTTTGTAATTCACTCTCCTCTATCGACCGAATCACTCATTCAAATCCGTAATGCAGAAATGGATGCAGATATCCGTGAGCAACAGACGAGCCTAGGGCAAACACTAACTTCCGAACCTCACCATCAAATCACATACACACATGAGGCAATCCTACCTCCCATCACCCACACCATACAATCAGACCAACAACAAGCGGACATACTCAACAAACACTCTCCACCTACCACACCATCCAGACAACAGGAGGATACTCAAACAAATATGCAGTTTGCAGATCCACCCAGTCACAGATTCTCTTCACACCAGACATGACCCTAACCGCCACCCGTCAAGCAAAAATTTCTCAGCAGCGGGCCCGACGGGATATCATACATCCACCATAAACATCTTGGGCCACGCCATCGCGGCCCTCACATACATCTTTTACTTTTCCGTACTGCACAATACAATACCTAACATTTGGAAACAAGCTAGAAACATCCCAATCCTGAAACTCAACAAAGCTCCTACCGATCCAACCTCATACAGACCCATTTCTCTCCTCCCGACCCCCTCGAAAACCTTTGAGAGACTGGTTCTAAACAAAATTAATGCTAACATCACACTCTCCCCCACACAACACGGTTTCAGGACCCAACACTCTACAACCACTCCTCATCAACCTCACCCAGACCATCCATGAAGGCCTGAACAAAAAAAAACAGCGTAACGTACCCTGGTATGCACCATTGATATCAGTAAGGCCTTCGAGGCAGTGTCAAGACACGTCCTTGTATCATAAACAAAATACTCAACACACACATCCTTTCAAACCACAAGAAGTGTCTTGCTAATTTCCTCTCCGGCAGACATGTACACTCTACAATAACAAGCCATCTCGAATCCGCCAGTTCCCCAATAGTGTTCCACAGAGCTCTGTGCTTTCCCCCTCCTTTTTCAATGGCTTCTTGCGCGACCTGCCCCTTCCAACAGAAACCAACACCTTCATCAGCTCATACTCGGACGACCTCACAATAATCACACAACACCACGAACACGAGACTGCAGCTGCACACCTCCAGCAGTACCTGAACTCTCATGAAGTCTGGCTGCTGGACAACTGAGTGAAGGTGTCCACCAGCAAGTCATACCTCACATTTTATACACCAGGTAACAGTGAACACCGCATCCACTCTCATGTCCCGCTCAACAAACCCCCCATAACCCACAGTCACTCGACAACTATCCTTGAAGTAACATATGACACGAGGATATGGCATTCGCCACTCACAAGCAACATCGGTTTCAAAGCCAGACCCAGACTGAACCGGTTAGACCTTGCACCCACACACATTAACTCCCTGCAAAGGATACAGAACACGGCCTTGAGCATCGCAACGGGATGTACATAAACCACATCCATTCCGCACTTGCCTGCGGAAACCAAGGTTCTCCCTCTCAAACATCATGTTCATATTAGAGGGACCCAATTCTTCAAAATTTCAGACCAGGCACATCCCTGCAACAACTTACTGAACCCTTGTCCAAGCAACCAACACCTATATAACACACCGGCAATACACTTCACACTGGTTCTCTTTACACAACCATTCCGTACCGTACAGATAACACATCAATGCACAAACAGATGCACACACACTTCACCGCTCTTGCATTAGATGGACACAGAGTCAACACGATCTTGCATGGTCTCACGCCTGAGGTGGACGTGGAGGAGTTGGGGTTGCCCAGGAGTGATAGGGTCCACTTGTCGCGGCTTGTTGACGACAGCACAGTGGAGCATCAAATAAGGGAGCTCAAACCTCGTAAGGCGATTATGAAAGTCCTCTGTCGTCCCGGTGCCACTGTGCAAACCCTCACCAACCAAGTTGAAAGCTGAGCACCAAAGAGGACAACCTCATCATGTTTCAAGTATGTATAAAGAACCTGTAAGTCAATACAACTCACCGACTGTTCTGCTCATAAGCGCTTCTTGATAATACCTCATAAAGCAATAACAATTAAAACAATCAATAATGGTATTATTACCGGCCTTTTGCCAATGATGGATGTCGAAAACAAGTTTGTGGCAGGATTATGAACATCAATCGCGCTGCAGAAAGAATAGCTAACGAAGAAGGACTAAGCTATGTAAATACAGAACAAGGTTTTGAATGAAGACCCAACATATTCCAAAGTGGTGGAAGGCATCTCAAAGCGCAAAGCAAAATGCAGTTTGACATCCTACTCGATAATGCAGTAGCAACATATCACAACAAGAAACAATCCATCATGAGCACAGGAAGAGGACCAGGAAACGACGTCACCCGTGAAGCAAAGGGAAACGCCTAACACGGTACTAAATGAGCAAAAACAAGAAGCAAGAATTCGTGCTGCTACCGAGGCAAACTACCGACAAAAGAACTGGGTCAGGCATCAGAAGCATTTATGGTAGTGACTCTCGGCTCAGCTCAACAGCCGCCATGTAAACCAAAGCTGATAGTAGAAAGAAATTTGAAGTTCTACTAGAAAATACACAGTCACTAATGCCCAAGATGGATCTCCTTCAAGCTTTAGTGAAAATGAACGAATATGACATAGTTTGAATCAACGAATCGTGGCTGGACATGAATGACAGGAATCTCCAGGTAGAAATAGGTCTTCAAGGGCTCAGAACCTTCAGTGTAGGCAAGCTGTCCCTAAGCAAGAGTGGTGGAGGGTCAGTGCTTTATGTCAAAGGAACCCTACGTCCAATGCCTCCGCAAAGCAATAGCAACAACATCTTATGAGGTAATCCAGGATGACATTATGCCCTCTGATGGGATAAAACTGAAAATTGTACAAGTATACCAAAATACATGAATTACAGTGGTTTAAAGAGGTGTCCTCTTTGACGAATTAGACAATATCATTTCCTCATCTCATGAGAATATCTTGATGGGGAACTTTAACCTACCTGACAACAATTGGATAACACTGGAAAGCTGAATTACGGGGTGTCAGGTTTATAGGACTCATCAATAATAACACACTAAAACAATATGTGGAAGAACCAACCAAAGAGCCTAACATCTAGGACCTTGTTCTATTGACTGAAGAACAACTTGTTGAACTGGTAACAGTTGAAAAAAAAATAGTTGATCACTTTACTATCAAATTCCAAATCACAGCAAACCAAACTATGCAAGAATCATCAAGTTATAACTACAAATTTCGAAGAGCCAATTTTAATAGCTTGGGGGACGAAATCACAAACATAAGACTTTGGGTACCAATTCAATAGCTGGACCGCTAGTGAATGCTTTGCATATTTTAGAGATAGGGTGGTGCAAGCAAGCAAGCGATACATCCCTGAGAGAAAAGTACTGGTAAACAATCCCCCTTGGCCGAATAATGAAGTTCAAGAAGCAATGCTCGCCGACAGACATTGTATCAAGTCCACAAAACTAATCCAACACCAGAGTCAGAACATGCGTATGAGCGGGCTGGTAGAAGACTGAAGAGGGGGGTCTGAAGCGCCACGAGAAACAAGGAAAAATATGTTGCTAAATCGGTCATGCGCAACCCAAAATGATTCTATGAATTTGTGAACAAGAGACGTGTTGTTCGTGACAGCATTGGCCCTCTACGAAATAGTGCAGGTGATCTAAAATCATCCAATGCCGACATGTCTATGATACTCAACGAATACCTTATACCTAACCGTCTTCACACATGATAATATTATTATTCCAGAAGTCGAACTGCCTGGAGAAGTGCAACTGTTTGAAAATATTCACTTCCTTGTTGGTGAAGTAGAGGTACAAATCTGCATGACCAAATGACCTGCATCCAAGAACGATACAAAGCATCGCCGAAATCATAAGTTGTCCACTGGAAAACAGCAAACATCACAGCTATATTCAAGAAGGGTAGTAGGCAAGCGCTTGGAAACTATAGACCAATCAGTCTCACATCTGTGGTCGGCACAACCTTGCAAAAGATTCATAAAAACAACTATAACATGTCACCTCGGAAAAAGCCACCTCATCAAGGAGACCCAACATGGCTTCAGAAGCAAACTTGGCTGCCTGTCCAATTTTCTAGACTTTGTTCGCTCCTCCCCGGTTTTGGGAAGAAATTTAAAAGGGAATATCGAAAGATGCATGCGACAGCTGCATTACAAAGCATATATAGATGGCTGACGAAGTCGTGTTCTGAAATGTCGTCATGGAAATAATTCATATCGTGTCACGCAATGTGTGTTGTGCACTCCTCTCACCTGGCCTTTTTGTAGTTGAACCGAAGTTTCTGTGTTGTTGGGCTGTTTGGGTAATTGGAGGGGAGGTATATAATGACTGAGTTATGGCCACGCATGTGATGAAGGCAGTCCATCTCGCACGAGTTGGGGCGTTGATGTGGGGGGTACATATGGTTAGGTCAATGCCAGTTTAGCTTTCGACGGTTCCGGGTGCCGCTTTCGAGAAGAACAAGGCCTGACCAACTATACGGTTAGCCATCACTCTCCGGGGCTTGCTTTTTCTCAACTCCACACTTTGCGGTAGCTGCTGTGGTTTCTAAGGAGGAGTACCGGAGGGGGCAATTGATGAATCATTTCGATCATCAGAGCTTCCGATAGTAGGTCACCTCGTAACGAGTAGATAGATATAACTGATATAGGTATGGTAATGCATATTGTCGAAGCGATTGAAAGGGGGTGTTGATGTACACTCTAGGGGATCAGGAAGGCCACTCCGCCGTGAGCAGTCACATTGTGGTGACCTCCGCGGCGGCGTGTGACGTATTGGGGACTGGTGAAGTTGGCAGTCTCCCGCAGTTGAATATCATGGAGACTTATCACAAGGGCTTATCTGTGGGAACTTTACACATAAGTTACTTGTCTATCTTGTTCCGAAGTCCTCAGCAGTTTCATTTAAATATTTTGTTCTTCTTTTGAGCGAGGTTTACGTTTAGACCTTGATGGTCGGGAATGGTCGCGTGGATTGTGAGATTTTTTAGGATTGTAATTTCTCTGAGCCTGCATGGGAATGTGGATCGTGAGCGTCCGCTGTCTGGGTTGAGTGGTCTTTCAGAATCACTACGTTCACGGCAGTGATTCTCCAGTGCATCCTACAGTGTTGATGAGTATCTGGCATTCTGGCTTGCAGTGTGTGATCACGAAGTCGAACTCGAGGCATTTCTTAATCATTGGAAAGTAGTATTGCAACCGGAATGATAATAGTGTTTGCCTTGGAACGAGTATTCAAGGTTTGATCTAGACTGTTGAGTAAAATTTCAGTACCTCCATAATCTCTTGCCAAGCCAGCTGTAAAGCTCTTCGGTCTGTTTTTTGGTGTGTAGCAAGATGTGTAGGTATATCATTTGTTTGGTGGAACTACACCATCTTTCATTGCCCGTTTCTCTAATCTCCCACCATCCATCCTCACCATGTGTCCGAACCAACCCAGAACACATGAATATACTTAATTCTCTCTCCTGCTGGATTATATCATGTACAGCTGTGATCATGATTAATCAAAAAATCCGTGATAACACCTACTTTGCTTTTATGTTCCTTCTAATATTTGTGTCCACTACCAACTTTTTGGCGCCTCATGCCGGGCCTTCCAGGTCATGGGCCTGGAAGGCTGTTTGTATTCAAGAGAGCTCGATCACACTAGGTTGACCCCAGTGTACTCATTCCCACAGGTACCTCTATTCCAACTTATTTTTACATTCTGATAATATTGTGTAAATATAATTCACTTTTCAACTAACTGTTAGCTTGAGAATTCTTGTATTACAATAACACAATATAAAAAACTCGCCTAAAATAAATGACATGTGTGCAGATTACGTGGTGCCCCGCCACCCTGTGGGCTCAGCCGTGTGGGTGCAGCGTGCTGACGGAGTGTGGTGGCCAGGGCTGGTTGCTGACTTGGGGCCTGACACTGTCATTATCACCCTCGTCAACGACAGCACCGTCATCACCGCTACACATGACGTTGTCAGGACCTTAATCACCGACCAATTCCTCACCTTCTTGGTCAGTCGCTATATCAAAAAAGTGGCCATTGTAGACCTTGTGCGGTCAGTGCAGTCCCCTTAATAAGCTTATATTTCACTACATGTTACTTCTCCATTCTTATGCAGATTGTATCATGTTAGTCCTATGTTGTATTCTATTTATTTCCATGATCTTTTTTTATGTTTTATTTTGTTGCATCATGCCCTGAAGCATTCATGTTATATTTTCACAGGATTAATTGTAATGGGCATACTGTGGGCATGATGCAAACATTAAAATGGAACATGGAAATTTAACATGAAAAAATGTATACGGGATTGTCCAAAAGAAAGGTAGCTTCCTAAGAATTTTGAGGTGAATGAAATGTCATATAAACAACTTATGACAAAAAGAAGAAAATTAACCAAAAAGAGATTATGATATAGCTACCCCAAGTGATAACATAACCAAAATTAATTAATATTATGCATAAAGATGATATGCAAAATAGGTGTTCCAACGAACTAAAGT
>SDVV010003296.1:0-21589 GCA_016164225.1 Gammarus roeselii | reverse complement strand
CGGGGTGATCTCTACATTGAGATTGAGAGTTTTGTATTAAATGAATAGTACGAAGGGTTCGATGAATGCATGTATGGAACTTGCAGGGTTCGGTACCACCAAAAAGGTTAAGAACCACTGTTCTAACAGAAACAACTGTTTATCTACACCTTATCTCAACAGATTTCAACGAAAATATGAAAGAACCATTACTAAATTTAGATACACCTTTGAAGTAGTAGACAGATGTTCATTTGCAGAGATGAAACGGTGTTCAAAATGACGATTCTGAAATAAAAATCCGGTAGACGTTAATATGCCACTACCTGCTACGCCACTTGTGGTCGCTACCCATGCTGAAAAGAGCATCCACGTCCCCTGCCCGCATACTCACCCGTGGTCTGTTTGAGCGCAGCAGCGAGGGCTTCTTGTCCGTCCATAGGAGCCTTGAGCTTGCAGACGGACCGGAGAAAGTTGAGACTCTTGCCTGTGGCCAGCACCTGACGGGCCTGCTCGGGGCTCAAGAAGCTCGGTACCATGCTCCATCTGGTCAACGAGAAGAGGTAAGGAAATCTAGCCGATATGGTAAGGAGGTATGAGAAAGTGTATGACACAAAAAACGAAACACTGGATAGGAAGTTGCATTCTTATTTAGAACACTAATAGCAGATATCTTTAGAACCCATTGTATAATTTAACATTGAAGCCTCCATACACTCAAGAACGTTACCAACTGTAGTGACGTCGCTTAGCGGTCGATAATTTGCATGGATACTAACTTTTCTTTGTCGTCTCTTAATCACGGATACAAACGCGCGGCCGAATCCCCCAGAAGGTGGCCGATGGCAAGACGCACCTAACAATCCTCCTTGTGCAGTCGCACACACATACTAAGATTTTGTTCTTCAGCGATAGAGAGCCGGCCAGGATTCTTTAGCAAATTCTTTGTGTCAGGAATGAGGTCAGAGATCAGTGTCGGCAGCAGGGACTGACAGCTTTCACTTGCTTGCCCCGACTGCGTCATATTTTCTGCGCCCTACTCTCCCCACGTCAATCTCGTTTCTCAACAAAACGTCAAAGGGGTAGAGTTCATCACAGCCGCGTTTAAAAACTCATCTATTCATAGTCTCTCTACAGTAGGTCTCTATACCTACCCGTTCAACTGACCTTCAAATCTCTCAATACAGTCACTAAGACGGCTTAAATAATGCTTCCACTCCGACCTCTCACCACCTGGTCCAAAAGCGCTCACAAACGCCCATCTAGTCGTCACTTACGACATATAAGGGGTACGGTAGCAGTATTCTCACCCCCTGCCACTAGGGCCGTATTTAACACAAATATCAAATTGGAACAAACAAAAAATTACAGTAAACTTTCATGTGAAACAATCAACAAATTTCTTTGAGCAAATGAACCTAATGATTCAAATTGTTACAACATGAGCCAAGCGAGGAGATTTCCGTAGCTACTGTGATATACCTGATGGAATACTTGTGATGCCAGAGGTTGTGTTCAGACACGGTGGGGTCGGCAGCGATGAAGAACTCGTGGTGCAAGTCGGTAAGAGTACCGTGCACTAGCCACTCTGTCAGCATGGCGTGAAGGGGCGCTGCGGCGCGCGCCAAGCAGTGCTGCACTACGCTCACGCTACTGGGGGACCCGTGCTGCAGGTGCTGCACACAAAGACAACATTTCAGCATTAAATTAGTTCAGCTTGGTAATGGAAGAAGAGGAGTTGCACATACATTAAATCGAATTTATAGTAGAAGTGTTGCCAAACATATAAATTAGGTTGAATAATATATAATAGTGGTGTTGGCAAACATATAGCTACATTACGTTGAATACTTATGGAAAGACAGTCCTTCCTAAGGTTACCACTACAATAGAGTCGTATATTTTATAGGTCAACAGTATTTTAAAAACTTACCAGATTAGATTGATTAGAGTGCCAAGGTTTCTAGTGAACTGAAGCCGATGTTCTTTTGGCACCGGACGTTATAAACTTACCAACATGATATCGGTGCCATAGAAATTTATCTGGACCATCAAAGGCACCCCAAACAGGCCACACCAAGTATATAAAATTAGTGTCCAGTGTAAACATCGTAGCAGTCAATGTAATCACCTGGTAGAGAGCCGAGAGCAGGGCTCCGCCCCTGAGTCCACGAGCTGAGTCAGCGAGGTGCAGCAGGCTCCTGAGCCTTAGACGGGGTTCGAGGGTCCATAGCAGCAGCCGACGCAGCGTGAGCCCTCCGCTTACTCCACCCCCATCGCCCTCTTCAGAGATGCCAGTCAGCTGAGTAAAAAAACATCACGTCGTCACGAGAGACTGTGAGGGTCACACGTCAGGGTAGTATAGTTTAGGATCACACAGGGCAAACGCTAATATAGGATACACGTATTTGGTTTTAAGGATTCCTAACAGTTTAATAAAGAAAAATAACTTTCCGATTCATCGAAGACCCATTCCCGATTCCCAAGGAGGCACACATGAATACAAGAGTTCGCTCTTTAGCTTGATTCGTAAGGAAAAAAAGTTGGAGGGATAAAGTCATCCGCGTGTAGAAATCGTTGTTACCTGAGCTTCTAACACAGCAATTAGTCTGCAATGCTCATTGAGGTGGTCCTTCAACGCCAGCACGAGGGCCTGGTTGACAAGTGTTGGGCCAGCATTGTGGCCGAGACCTGCAGTCATAGAAGGAGGTGGAGCCAGCGTTGAGGCTCCGTCCAATTGGCTTATTGCGCTATGACTGATGCTCTGACTCAACTTGGCTCGGCCGCTCAGGCCGCTGATGTGACCAACAGAAGCAGATTTACTCATAGAACCACGATTCTGTTGGCTTTGACAAAACTTGTGCACTTCACTGTACAACCAGCCTACTTCAGAGAGCTTCAGAATCAGGTCTCTGACAGGCCTTGATATTCGAACCTGCACAAAAAAACATTATTACATGGAAAAAATGTTACACTTGTAGATAATTTTTTCAGATTAAACAAAGCAAAAAATTAAACTAATGCCTGGATGACTTTGTGAGAATATGTATTCAATTAAACAATATCCAAACATGCACAGTAACACACAGGTAGCTGGCAACTGTCGTACCTGTGAATCAATTTTGTACCCATCAGTTGCCTGATCCTGCTTGATAATTTTCCCTTCAATTCCCTGCAATATGAAGAGCACCTCTCGCACCAACACTTCTTCAGTGACCTCCACCTGGGCTGGAAACAAAAAGACGGTCAATGCATCGTGAGGATCCTGCCTAGCTTACTATAAAGCTCATTTTCTTCATAAATGTGCCAATCTCACCTAATTGGTAGAGATTTCTGGCACTATACTGTGGTTGGAATCAGAACAGGGATGGTGAAGAAGTTGGAGGACAGAGTGGATTAGAGTGTTCTGAGATGGTTCGGGCACATGGAGAGGATGAATGAAGAGAGATTGGTTAAAATGGTAATGAATGAAGACGCGAGTGGTCGCAGGCTTAGAGGTGAACCGAAGTGGATGGATGGTGTGAAGCAGGCGTTAGGAAGGAGAGACATGAATGTGGAAGTAGCGAGAAAGGGTGCAATGAACAGGCGTGAGTGGAAAATGGTTGTGAATGATTGATTTTGACGCTGCTCTGATGTGTTTCCCGCCCTAGGCATCCCGTTGTCGGGAAGGTCGTGGACAGGGGGGTGCCCGGCCATTGTGACGCAGCGGGGGTAAACCAGTGAAGCTGTCGGGCCCTGCTGCTGACAACGGAACCTCGGACTGCACTCGTGACCCAGAGTGTATGTTACGGGGTTACCGGCCGGACCCCTTAGCACAAAAAGGCTAAGTTGTGTGAGTGAGCTCATGAGGGTGTGAGGTGCGCCTTGCCGTCGGCCACCCCCCTTTCAGGGTGATGCGGCCTCCTAGTGTCTGTATTTCTGTATATCTGTATGCTGCAAAATATGATAATATTAAAATATGTCTTCTAGGACTCATGTTGTTCAGCAACAATCCGTCTGTTACATAACCAAAACACACAGGGTAGTCATATGGTCAGACACATACGTTGATGGTGTTTTGCGTGCTGCGGCGACGAAATGGACGGTCTGTCGACAGCCGTGTGAGGCTTGGTGCTTCTGCCGCCCATTCGGCCCAAGCCGCTGTCCACACCAAAGCCCTGACCTGAATATCCACTACGAGTTAGATGTGGATTATATACGGGGTACCATGATTATAAGGAGTATATTTAATTTATACACATTTATCAATTATAATAGCTAGAACGAAAAATAATAATATCCTTACAATCAATAATACAGAACAGACGAATATCACTTCAAAAGAACAGCACACGTTCCATTTCACCTTTGTAAAGTGCTGCAATATTAGCCACTCTGTTGCTGGGGTGGTGAGGAGCTGGAGCACCATCCAGTTCCCTTCCAGGTGAATCAATTTCTCTGTCAGGAGGAAATGATCCATCTCGACCACTACCACTGCCAGACCGACTAGATCTAGAGAGAGCAAGGGAATGGTATACAAGACAGGATGAGAAAAATCCATCCACCAGCAGATGACATCTCAGCAATTTTGTACCATTTTTTTCTGTATAGTTTAATATTATCAATGTTGTTATTATTGCACTGATGATTATTATGAGAGGGCAAGAAAAAACTATGATCGAAGGCGATGCCTTAGTCGCGAGTCCAGCGCTAATTGATATGACTGTCAAGAGAAACAATAAAATAATTATTAGTGATCATTTTAATGTTTTTCGGCCTTCTTGGATGCTGCAACAGTGATTCAACTTCAATAGATAAAAAACTGCGAGGAGAGATGGACATCCCATGCATGAGGTCGGACCTCAGGCCGAAAACCTCACGCACAAGAAAAAATGGAAAAAGAGGTGAGCCAGAAAAAATGTTACATGAAACAATGGCACACTCAATCCAACATGGACGGACACTTATATTGCATCTGGCGGAGCACAAAAGTCCCCTACCTCTGATTCATCAAGACTAGCTCCCATAATTTACAGTCACCAGCATAAATTGGCTGACCCTGAAAATCTCGAAAAGTGATGGGAATAAAATCATCAGTAAGCAATGTAATAAATTCATTTTAACCAAGTTTAAGTAACTACAACTGAAACAGTGTAAAATGAATTACTCATACAGAAAAAATTACATTTACAATATTCAAACTGTATGAGGGAAAAATGCTACATGAACTAATAGCTACTTGATAAATACTTAGCTACAACATTACAATGTACAATGACTAAAATTGTTCATAAACATTTTTTTGTGATGTTCAATGCATCAAAATTCTTGTAATGTTGACCTTGAACAATATTTCAACACAGTTATTACAGTCAAATTTTAATATGTTTTCAAATATTTTTATTTGCCCTAATTCTTTAGAGTATAGATTTACTGAACAGCATTTCAAAAATGACAAAGAAAAAGACAGAACGAGTTACAATTAATTTTCATATATAGGAGGTTATCAAAGTTTTGCTGATGATTGTACCAACTTCTTTTATGACATAACAACATTGTAAAAACAACCTTTTAAGCCACAATCCATTAAGCTTGGAGAGAGGTAGCTACTACCATTTGAAAAGTAATTCCACAAGATAATAAATAATTTTAATAAAACATTGGACTGTATGGGGATGTAAGGAAATTAATGCAAACAATGCATTCACATTTCATTGTGTCCTCACACAATTGCTGATACCAGCTGACTCACTGACCCTGTGGTGGCTTCCCTCGACGAGCCTCCACTGCTCAGTGCAGTGTTGCCAAGATAGAGAGATGGGAGAGCAAACATGTCGCCAATATCTCGGTTTATGCCGGGGATACCATTGGCCTACGGACAGTAAAAAAGTTAGTATGACAAACATTTATACAGATTATATAAGAAAATATATACATTAAAAATTGAATGGTTAAACGTAATTAAACATAAATTCAGTTGAGCTCTAGATACAATACATAGGGAACAACCACAGGCAGAATGTAAAATTGCCTGGATAATATGCGATCTAGTCATGTGTGCACACATGTAACTTGATAAGAGTGACAAAGCATACAAATGTTGGGAAGACACCTTATTAGCTAACTCACATCTCTGAACACCCCATGATGTATTCATTACTTTTGCTTGCTCGAAATGTAGCCGAGCTTTTTAGCTACATAGCTACTGCACGATGTAGCAATCTGAACTAAATTCACTATGATTTTTGCTACATAGCTACTTCACAATGTAGTATTCTGAACTAAATTCACTCTGTATTTTGCTACATAGCTACTGCACAAAGTAGCAATTTGAACTAAATTCACACAACAATGAGGGTAATTTTGAAATTGCATCCCAAAGCATACCCAACAACATCAAGGGGCAGCATCATTGAGGAGATGCTTTCATGTCATCCAAGGACCTACTGATTTGCCCTAAACAAGGCGAGGGATGATGAACAGATAGAATATGTGATGTGAGAGTAAAATAATTCACAATATGCCATTTTGGTTAATTTGCCCAGCCTTTGTTCTGCACTATAAGCAAATAGGGTTGAATTAGTTCAATTTTTTTTACACCATTGGATGTTAATAGGACTGAATTGATGGCATTAGCCAACCAGACCTCATAGAGACAATCCAAGGGGGCAAGACACCATTCAAAAGTGTGAGATCTACCACAACATATCTTTATCATAAAGTAATTGTGAATTTTGTTCTTTATCTTTTTGCACCAAAAGTTGATGAGACTGAATTATTTGCATCAACACTAATAGGTTCAGTTTTTGTCCAAAACCAACGATTGAAAGTTCTCATGATTGCTTCTTGTTACCCATAGAATTTGTAACCCTTCTTGGTGAATTTTTGTTTTCAAGTGTTTATCAAGCGCTTAGATGGGGCTGAAGTTGCAGCATAGGGCAATGTGTGCACAGGAAGTGCAAAGCAAGTGGGCACCAAATGTTGATTTGTCTTGCTTAAGATTCATTACTTGGAGAGAACAGTATGATGTAGTACAATTTTTCCCATATTGAACGGTGACTAGGGTTTATAGTGTGGTAGCTATAGTCAATGGACTGAGATGGACAGAGAGGAGCAAGAGCAGATGAGAGGATAAGATTGACTGTTTTCAAAATGGAATGTTTGAGAGGCATGACTGGAGTAATGCTGAGGAATAGGATCAATGATGTTGTTGTAAATATTAGAATGGGGATGATGAAGAAGTTCAAAAACAACACTTTTACTTGTTCTGAGGGGGTTAAGACACATGGTGAGGATGGATAGGAGATTGGTGAAAAGGATGATGTAAGTGGAGGTGAATGGGCATAAGCCTCAACTAATGAGGAAACCTGAAGTTTGGGTGAATTGACAAACTGAAGCAATCTTTAGGGAAGAGATACATCAGTGTGGAAATAATTAGAAAGCATGCAATGATAGGCATGAATGGAGAAGTTGTGAATAGATGACCTTTGACATGGTCCTGAGGGCCTTTCCCATCCATGGCCACTCATTGAGAATATGAATGGAAGTCACTGGGGTAAGGGCCCAGCAATCATAATGCAGCAGCATAATCCAGTGAGTCAGATCCTGCTGCAGACACAGATCTGGGGCCTCATTCCTTACCCAGAGTACGTAATTGCTAAACAGCTAAGTTTTGACATGTGAGCAAATATTTGAAAAATGTATGGTGTGTCTTGCCATTGGCCATCCCTTTTCTGGGGGCTGGGGACATGGCCTTGCATCTGCACCTGGACAGTGAAGTCCTCCTGAAGTTGAGCATCAAATTAGCAATCAGTGGAGCAACAAGTTTTGATTAGTCTCTCAGTTTGCATTGCCTCTAGCTAAATCTCACAACATAAAAATCATTGAAAACTTTACACCAGCTACCAGGTGTAGGTAGCTCCCTATTCAAGTTTCATACAGGAGAGAAGATAACATTTGGTGTCCTTGGCCCACTTCAAACAATTTCTTGATTCATTCATTGATTATTAGTTACATACTTGAAGGTTGTTGATGTGCGGCTGTTGCCGCTCTGACTCTTGCCCCAGAAGCAGCAGCAGTGTCAGCATGCTGCCTTTGTTTTTCAGCACCACCTAAGAAATTAATAGACAAAGATATCATACCATTAATGTGGAGTTTGCAGAGAAGCCAAAAAACTGTGGATTGAGATCTTGTGCCTCCTTTTTTTTCACCAGAGGGTTGTCATTTTTGGGAAAAGCAAATTCATATTACTTACAGTATGTAGCTGGCAAGAGAAAAATAAATGAGCATTGGCAGATGATTTTACATACTGGTTTCAACAGTCACAGATGATTTCTTGATAGATATGGGGCTTTCTGGATATAGACCAAATAAAAAAATGCAAACTGCATTAAATAACTGAGATGGAACTCAGATTTTTATGTAGCTATACTATAAGTTTACCAAGTACCTAGAAATCATTTAGATTTAAAAAAATATGGTACCTACTGCTATCAAACTAGCCAACCAAATGACTTTCAAGTCAAACAACACCACACATGATGGACAACATTTGAAATTGTTCTATGAGGCACTAGTAAGCAATTAATTTACTATCAAGGTAAGAACTAGAATCACTTGTATGCAGGGAGTTGATCAAGAGCCCATTTCTTACACTGTTCATGAGATTGTTGAGAAGTTGGGAGAATTGAACAGCATGTTGCAGCCTATCATGACGAACCAGCCACTTCTTAACACGGTCTCCCACCAGCCGCGCATCTTCAGCAGCTCCTGATCGGCCATTCCACAGTCCGCTCCGAAGCACTGCCACACTCACCCGGTATTGCTCACTCAGACTGGCCTCTGCACAAAAAGTGGTTCCTTACAGATTTATAACCATACATCTCATATATTAGATATTACATATTTGTGGGCTGAAACATCACAGGAGAAATTGGTGGCCATCTCAACACTTGGCTACCGCTCATTTGAATAAAGTGCAGAATTTTCCAAAAACCTTCTTCCTCTCATAAGAGACTTGATTGTGGTGTTGCCAAGCTCCTTGTGAAAAGCATCAGGATTAGCCAACAACCTGCAGAGATTCACTATAGTTCTTAATTTATGGTGTCTCTTTATGTTGCAGGTCAGGCCGACCATGGATTATTATTTGTCTGTGTGGAATATAGGCTTACTTGGTAATTTGAGGTGGTTTTAGTCTGCGCAGAGGAAACATTTGGACAAGGTGTGGGTGATCTGACCATTATATTTTTCCAGACTGAAGCAGCTTGTTTTCTTTTCAATAAGGGAAAGCTATTTAAGGCATAACGTAAATGTTGGAAGATCATCGGAGGTTGGATAATGATGATGACTTTGGGATTCATTTTGGTAAAGCTCCTGATATAAGAACCCAAACTGATCCTAGTAAGCAATTGATAACCTGCAATAGCAACAACTAGAAAAAAAAATTTGGAGCACATCATGGATTACTTTCCTAGTGTGGGATGTAGGTTTACTTTGTGATTCGAGATTTCTTTAGTCTGTGCACAGGAGATGGACAAAGAACATGGGTGGTGTGGCCTACTTAGACTGCACTTCCAGACAGAAGCAGCTTGGCACTACATTTCTCAAGGGGGACATTTAATATTGAAGGATGGTCTACAGGATAGATGATGATGATGACCTTTGAGGCGTTTTTTGATTGATTCTTGATATGAGAACTTAAAATCATCCATTTAAGCTATTGATGCCAGCCTGTGATAACATCAAGAAAAGATTCTTTGGAGTGCTATGAGTTCAGTTGAAGTACAGCCTGCCAACATATGTGGTTCAGTCTGATTTCCTGTAACAACTGTTGCCTACATAGAATGGCATATTCCAGTGTGAGATGTGTTAGTGAGTGGAATGACTTGCCTGCTGGGATTATACAGTTGACAAATAACACTTGATGCAAGCTCTTGCATATCTGATGAATGCTGAATTTTTAAACAATTTGAAAGCCTGATCATCATTCAAGGATTTGAATTCATTTTAAGCAACATTCTTGTCTGAAATATTGTATTATAGCTAGCTATAGTCAATTGCATGAAGCACAATTTTCTGGATTGTTTGGCTCATCATTTTGCCATACTCCTCTGATTCTGGTGTGATGCTTACAAGTATAAGATGACAACAACATGCCTTTTGGCCCAAACTAGGTTGCCTTTTGATAGCAAGAGGAATAGTTCTGAAGTAGAATGTCTAAGATAGCTTCATGTGTCATTGTGATTTGTTTTTATAACATCAAGAAAGGGAAAGGTTTAGCTGTTTAACAACAATTCATGTAGAATTTGTCCATCTTTGACTTGAACGGGATGTTTACAACCTCGGCTGGAAGTTTAACAACTCTATACGTGAAGAAATTGTGCGTGATGTGGAGTGAGAAACGCTTCCCAAAAACTTTGTCTTCATTATTCTTAGTCTCATCGCTCATCCCATAGTGAAAAGGCTCGCTCGGTCAAAGTTTTGCATACCCTTCAAAATTTTCCCATCTTGATCATATCATTTATGACTTGATGATTATCTAGTGAATAGAGTGATTGTGTTCACCTAGTCTGTCTTTGAATGTTTTATTGCCCAGCAAAGGTGTGCGTTTGGAAACACCGCACCAGCTGCTAATCATCTAAGTAGAAAGATAGGAAATGATATACAAAATGACACCAGAGGTTATAGAAACCTTTCCATGGTCCTGATATATCTCCAAAAGCATTGTCACAGTACTCCCTATCTTATCCCACAATATCCAGATTGGTCTAAACCCATTAACACCAAAACTTTTGTGAATGACAAATTGCAATGCTTTACCTTGAAGGAAATAGTAAGTAACTGAAACCAGAGCATCCAAAATTCCTGCAACCTCTTTAAATGTGCATCACAACATTTTTGTCTTAGTTCAATTTGTGTATCCAACTCCCTTTGGAGTGACTGGACACCCAGAATGGCAGACTTAGTGCGCAGACTGTGTTTCATGATGTTCTTCAGCACAGAGAAAGAACTCATATGGAGTATGGCCATATACAAATTAAATGATAGAAGTGTCAGAACTAAAGCACATCTTTGAGATTGATCCTGCAAAAGATGATTTGCATCATTGACGCAGCTAACAAGCCAGATCAAAGGAAGCAAAATGGGCCAGTACACCCCTGCACATTGTATTACAAGGAAAAACACCAACAACACACACGGGCTGAAACTGGTATTGGTGTGCACACACTGATGGGGCAAATATATAACAAGGTATATGCAAGACAGTAGAATAAAAACACAGGAGCCTCCCTCGAAATGCAACCAGGCTAAACAGTCCCAGATCTCAACAAAAAATACACAGTTCAAAAATACCAATAAAAAAAAGAAGACTGGAATCTAGGTTTGTGAGCATGGCTCCCTTGTGTGTTCTCCAGCCTGGAGTTCAGGTATACATCTAATAGCCAACTTATGACCTGTTGTTTGCAGGTTCATCTTCAGTATCATTGGTTTGTAACCCCACTTTTAAACAGCCTTCCTCTGTTCAAAAACCGTCTCAAGTTGGTGAAAAGGGTGAGAGCGCCAAGGTGTATCCTCCGCTATTCAAGGTTTTGGGGTGGGTGTTGCCCATGTTTGTACCTGAAGCGCAGAACAGTGCGTGGTATGGCCTGGAAGTGGGTACCCGTATCCCAGCACTGTTCTGCGCTTGTCAACAACCAGGAATTGAACTCAGAGGACACCCAGGGTCTGAGTGGCTATTTTTAGAGAGTGAAGCCTGCAGGGGTGCTGCTGCACACCCAAGAGGTATCCAAGGGTGGAAAAGCCAGTAATGGGTGCCAGCCAGAGAACAGCATGCCTGAGGTGCCTGGATTTAGTCTACAGCCCAGGTGAGCCAGGTCCCAGTGGTCAAAACCCAGGTTGGTGTGTGCAGAGTTGGTGTTGGTTTGGCAGGCTCCATGACCTTGCCACTTAAACAGCTTGGGTGGGAATTCGCCATTGCTTACAGGCTGAACGAGCTCTGACAAAGCACCACAAAGAAAATCAACTGCCAAACGTTATAAAGTTGCCAAGCAATCATAGTCAACAACAATGGCTGGCAGATTGTTCCACTGCTGGACACATCTGTCACCAAACATCCTCTTCTTAATGTCAATTACATGAGAATGCATCAAAAGTTTGACCATGTATTCAGTCATTGAATGGTCTTCCAATACTTGATAAGATGGAACAGCAAAGGCCCACCCTTCATGGAAAAGCATGTTCAGATGCCTCAATCTAGCAGCATGATCAAGATCAGTCAATCCAATCACATTTTAGGGCCAGCACCTCAGTTCTGACTCCAATAATCTCAAATCACCTATTTACTTGGTGTTCCACACACACAAACAATAGTTCAAGAATGGCCAACTGTGTATAACAAAGCTGTTCAGGAACTGTTAAGTCAAAAAATGCAAGAGCATGCACAGGAAGTTTCCAAAGCTATCCAAAGTACTGGGGTATGTGCCTACTCAGGTGTGCCTATGTGGCCCAGAAGTGGGGACCTGTATTCCAGCACTGTTTTGCGCTTGTCGAACTCAGAGGAAACCCAGAAGAAGCCCTTGATTTCATTTGGTTGCAAGCCTAGTGAGGTGTAGCCCAGGGCATAGATAGATATGCCTGGTCCCAGAGGTCACCCAGATTGGTTGACAGGTGCAGAGTTGGTGTTGGTTTGGTGGGCTGCATGACCTTGCCTCTTGAACAGCTTTGGTGGGCATTTGCCAATACTTACAATTGATGTAAGATATGGGGTAAACCACCACTTGACTGTACTAGGATTTGGTTTAGAAGGGAGCGGTTGTGAGTGTGTCTCCCTTGTGTGCTGTCTGGACTGGACTGAAGATGGGGTGTGGCATGCTGGGGGGGGATGTTCAGGTAAATATTTAATAAACAATTTATGGCCTGTTGTCTGCAAGTTCATCTTCAGCATCTATGGTGGGTAACCCACTCCTGTCCAGCCTTGAGCTGTTCAAGAACAGTCTCAAATTGGAAAGGGCATGAGCATGCAAGGTAAGTCCTCCAAGGCTATCCAAGGTCATGGGCAGAGGCCTGCCCACGTACGTGATGTGGCCTGGAAGTGGGAACCGTGTCCCAACACTGTTCTGAGATTGTTGAACTCAGAGAAAACCCAGAGGAGATTTTATTGGTTACAAGCCCAGAGGGTGAAGGCCAGGGGCAAGCCCAGTAGGTGGAGCCCAGGTAGAAGCCTGGTTCCAGTGGTCAAAACCACAGGTAGTAGCCCAGAGGAAGCCCACATCTTATGATTCCAGAAGCCAAAACCCAGATTGGTTGACACTTGCAGAATTGGTGTTGGTTTGGCCGGCTCCATGACCTTGTCTCTTGAACAGCTTAGGTAGGTGGGCATTTGCCATTGCTAACGCTACTGCCAAGCAATTATCTAGATGGCAGGGCAAGTGGCCCAACAGATAAGCATCCTAACAGCTTCCTTCGTAAATAGTAAGTAAAACAGCTTGCAAGACTCCACAAATCTATCCATGAGTGGATACCCATGCTGGAAACGGCAATGAAGAGCAGTTACAATACAGCAGATTTAGCTTAATAAAATGCTCAAGGCCACAGATATACAATTGTCAGCCCTCCCAAGCTAGGCTCTAAATTCAAGGTTTTCTCAACAAGCATGTGATTTTGGCAGACACATCCAATAAAGTAGACAAACAGACCAAGCAAGCTCATCACTACCATCACACTTGGGCACAACCAATTGGCAAACTAACTGTAACAAAATATGCACAAAATGGGAATAGGTCAACAGTTAATAGAAGCCCAAATTATATGGTCACACTCTTTGTGGCACATGTCAGGCCCAATCTTGATTACTGCTCCGGTGTGTAGAATCTTGGCTACGTCCAGGATGTGAAGTTGCTTGAGTCTGTTCAGAGGAGGTGGACCAAACAGGTGCATGTCTGTCTGAGATGTCCTACCATGACAGGCTGATGGCTCTTAATTTGTTCTCAATCAAGAGCAGGTTACTGAGAAGTGACCTCATAAAGTATTGTAAAAATACTGTGTTGTGACACGGAGTGTTTTGATTTGTCCATCATGTTTCAAAGGTCACTGGATGGTAGGATGTGGGGACATCAGCACAAACTCTTGATGCCCCGCTGCTCTGTGGATGTGGAAAGGAGTTTTTTTTAATGTTCAATGCATTAGGATATGGAATGAGCTGCCTGCTGCTGTTGTCAAGTCTGCTACCATTTCTGCTTTCATGACAAGGTTGGCCGAGTGTATATGAAATAGGTTGTTTGAGTGCTAGGGTCTTGTACTCCCAGTCGTGTTGGCAAGTCTGTGGTGTGATTTGTCCTGTTGCTTGTTACTGTTTTTTTATGTATATATATGTGTATATGTATTTGTTTTCATGGTTTTCTGCGGGGTTGTAGTTGTGCTTTGGGTTTTCATGCAAGTGGCTACGGGTTTGTTCTCTGGAAGCCAATGGTGCGCATTCCTTCCAGTATCTTCCTGTTGTTGTTGTTGCGGAGTCTTTGTAGGTGCTGGCACACATGGATGTGCTGGCCTCTCCTGGTTTGGTCACCTGGCGACTGGGTATGCCAAGCCCTTGGGGGAGCTGCAAAGGTAAGAATCAAAGGTAAGAAACTGACCAACAAGCATGTCAACCAGCTATCTTTATATCACCTCACAAACAGCTCTGTGCCACAAATACTTCTTCCAGCAATCAAGGTCCACTATGCACTCTAAGTGAGAATGATGGAAATCAAATGTAAAAAATAGATCAAGTATGGATTCAGATGACACAAAAGTGCTCTCACTTACCCACCAAGTGAGGCTGGCAGAAGTGAATCACTCAAAAAGGAGAGATCATTAGGGTCCACATACCTCTCAACTCTATCCTCAAATCACCAATCAAGGGAAAAGTAATTGAAATGTCATAATAAAACTGCCTCCTTTCCAGCACACACAGGCTGCCAAAATCCACACATAGCCCACCAAATGAACTCCTGCAACATTTCAGCACTGCCAGTCAATCATGACAAACTTCAAAGCTACCCCACATCCAGCAGTACCTCAACCCCCAGCACCAGCATCACCACCTCTGAAACAACTACGTGGCCACCATCTCCACCGCACACACAAGTGGTGATACCACCAGGACCAGCAGAAGTCAACAGCTCTTGAGCCTCAGAAGCATGAGGACCAACAACAATTTGCCTTGAAAAGGAGTCCTTCAGACTAGCTCTTCTTGCAATCAGTTCATTACACGCCTAAAGGTAAAAACACTTAAAATGTAGATTAACTGAACTCCTCAAGGTGCATCAGCTGCATTCAATAATGAATAAGTACCTCTCCTACCATCAGCCATATATTCTGAAATCAGTCTTTTCACATTCAAACAAATGACATAATTCAGTGCATAACAGAAAGTGATCTATACTAATTGCTTCTAGATCCAGACTTTAGACCTCTCATAGATTATAGTTTGCATGGGTGGAACACTAGCTACACTGGCAACTCAAGATTGTTGGAATTTGTGGTTAGACAATGGACTATAAATGTAAATAGATTTGCGGATCTTGATTATGCATCTAAAGGGTAGGTTTTTGATGTATGATTGAATCAAATTGTAAGCAATGACAAAATGCCCACCCAAGCTGTTCAAGTGACAACGTCATGGAGCCAGCCAAACAAACACCAACTCGGCGCACACCAAACTGGGTTATGACCACTAGGACCAAGCTCACCTGGGCTATAGAATAAAACCGGGCACCTTGGGCCTGTTGCTCTCTGTCTGGCACCAGTTACAGGCTTTTCCACCCCTGGGTATCTGTTGGGCTGTGCTGCAGCACCCCTACAGGCTTCACTACCTTGTGCGTACCTGCACTTCTTGACCCGGCAACCCCACTACAGCTCAAAGTCAGGATGGTCACAGGGGCAGCAGGTCGTCTAAGCCAGTATATGTTTGTTTGGTCTACCGGGGTACAGGACCAAACAAGAAACTCCAAAACGCTGCACACCAGGTTTCAATTAAAATAATAAAATAGGTTAAAAACCAGTCTTATCTTCACCACGTTGTATTCAATAAACTCAGTTCAGAAAAGCACTTTAAGGTTACACTCTCAATAAAAGTCCACCGCGCTAGTGACGCACACAATATCCAATCCCTGGGGGTACTAAATCATACACATCACAAGAGCGGTATGGCGAACTGAGAGTGACGGAGCAATAAAAATAAGTAGGGAGCAACAAAAGGAGCGGACAAAGGCATGGGCTGACCTGGTGACTGCTCTAGATCAACTGACAGTTTGCCCACTGCTACACAACTATAAAGCCTGCTGGCCATGCCCCTTCCATCAAGCAAATTGCATAAATAATTAACATTATAAATACCACCAAAAATAAGTAAAATGAACAATGATAATTAATAAAATCTTGAGTGCAATATGAATAATAAATAATCATTATTGGGGCTCTAATTAGGAAATTAACTGAACTTTGCTGAATGTTACTGGAACCCCTCCCATGTAAGACAAGGATCCCAACATTGTGGTGGGAAAATCACCACTCTGGTTTTCTTAACCAGAGGTCACAGAGGGAGGAGCTGGGAGTCAGTGAATAACAAGAATTTAATATAAATAAGGCACAGCCTCAGCCCCCACAGCCTAAGAATAGCCACGCATCTCCTGGGTGTCCTCTGGCTTTAATTCCGGGTCTGGAAAACACAGAGCAGTCTCCCACTTCCAAGCCACATCACAGACATGGGTGGCACCCACCCCAAGATGTTGGATAGTGGAGGATTCCCCTTGGTGCTCTCTCACCCTTTTCACTGACTGGAGATGGTTCCTGATCAGCTAGGCTGATTCCGAAGGGGGTTTCATGCCAAGGATACTAACGATGAACCTGCAAACAATGGGTCATAAGTTGAATACCTGAACATCCCAAGACCCCTAGCATACCCCACCCCATCTCCAGTCACAGGCAGGAGCACACAAGGGAGCCACGCTCACAATTCCTCCCTAGTAAACCAAATCCAAGGGAGGTCAAGCAGTGGTCTATCCCACTTCTGACACTAATTGTAAGCAATGGGAAAATGCCCACCCAAGCTGTTCAAGGGGTAAGGTCATGGAGCCTACCAAACCAACACCAACTCCGGCCATGGGTTATGATCACTGGGACCAGGCTTACCTGGGCTATAGAATAAAATGGGGCACCTTGGGCATGCCGCTCTCTAGCTGGCACCTGTTACATGCTTTTCCACCCCTGGATATCTGTCAGGCTGTGCCACAGCACCCCTACCGGCTTCACTGCCTAAAAGTAGTTGCACATCTACTAGGTTTCCTCAGAGTTCAATTCCCGGTCTGGCAAACGCAGAGCAGTACCTGAATACAGGTCTCCCACTTCTAGACCACATCACAGATGCGAGGGCTGAGGCCGTGCTTTTATTAATACTAAATTATCCATATTCAGCCTCACTAACTTACCGGCACCTCCCTCTATGATAACTGGTTGGGGAAAACCAGTGGTAATTTTGCCACCATGGTGTTGTGATCTATGTTCTCCATGGGAGGGGTTCCAGTAGCCTTAAGCAAATTCAGTTAATTTCTCAATTAGAGCCCCAATAAAGACTATTACTTGTTATTTATATTGCACTTTAGGTTTTATTAATCATCATTGTTCATTTCACTTATTTCCGGCGCTATTTATTATTTTAATTATTTATTTGATTTTCATGATGGAAGGGGTGTGGCCTGTTAGCTATATATGGATGTACTAGTGGGCAAACCTGCAGTTGATCTAGAGCAGTCACCAAAAGAGGTTGGCCCATGCCACTGTTGGCTCCTTTGGTCGCTCCTTACTTATTTCTTTATTGCTGTCACTCTCCGTACCCCATACCGCTATCCTGATGTTATGATTCAGTACCGCCAGTGATTGAATATTCTGTGCGTCACTAGCGCGGTGAACTTTTATTTGAAGAGTAACCATGAAGTGCTTTTTCTAAACTGTGATTTTTTTATTTCATATCAAGTGGTAAAAATTAGACTGCTTTATAACCTATTTTATTTTATCAAAACCTGCTGTGCGGCATTTGGGAGTTCTTGTGTGGTCCTGTACCCGGGTAGACCCAACGAGCCTATACTGGTCTGGACGACCTGCCGCCTTTGTGACCATCCTGACTTCAAGCGGTAGTGGGGTCGCTAGGTCAAGAAGTGCAGGCACCCACAATTGGTGTCAGAAGCGGGATTTGAACCCACGCCTGGAGGCACCCACACAGACATGGGTAGCATCCACCCCAGGAGCCTGGATAGTGGAGGATTCACCTTGGTGCTCTCTCACCCTCTACACCGACTAGAGACAGTTCCCGATCAGCTAGGCTGATTCAGAAGTGGGGTTAAACGCCAAGGGGACTGAAGATGAACCTGCAGACAATGGGCTATAAGTTGGCCATTAAATGAATACCTGAACATCCCCAGACCCCCCGCACCACATTCCATCTCCTGTCAAGGGCCGGAACACACAAGGGAGCCACGCTCACACCACTACAACAGTTTTCACTTTTCAACAAGCATTATTAAGAAGAATCAAAGAATATTTGACAAAAATCACAACACTTCATTATTTTACAGATGGCTGTAAGGCACAATACAAAAATATTAAATTTCATGAACAAGTGTCATCATGAGCAGGTCTTTAAATTGAAGTGATTGGATTTTTTTGCAACAAGTTGTGGAAAAAGTTCATCTGATGGGATAGGAGGCACAATAAAAAGAGCTGTTGCCAAAAAAGCTTACAACAAACAGTTACTGGACACATCCTGACCGCTGAATCATTTTACAACTTTTGTAAATCGAACTTTGATATAATAGATTGCCTTTTTGTGTCAAATACTTCAATTATAAAAAATAAGGAAAACCTGGCAACCAGATTTGAAAATGCTCTTCCAACAAAAGGCACTGCTGGCTTTCACAGAATTGTTCCTGATGGGGAAAACAAAATAACTGCATACCAGATATCAGATGATGATTTACCCTTAGTCTTCAAATTGAGCAAAATTGAAGTAGATGCTATTGACAAAGCAAGTAGTCCCAATGAAGTGGAATACACACAAGGCAAATACATAGCTTGCATTTGACAGAAAATTATGGCTGGGCATTATTGAATAAACATTGGAGGATCATGACAATTACAAAATTAACTTTTTACATTCCTACTAAAAACAGTCCCACATCTAGCGTCAACCGAGGGTGATTCCTCACGGTCCCCAAGACGGGGTGACTCCACGCACCCCTTTTTTCGGCACCAAAACTTGGGAAATGTCACTATTTGACTACGGGACTTGAAAGAGCAGGTCTTCGTTAGTAGGTGTCAGATCCTCGTAGAAATTCGATATGCGCACAGAAGTTATGAAAAATTTACAAAGTGAAGGTGTGTTTTTCAGGTGCCTGATAATTTTGGTTTGGACAAATTCATGTTCCGCAAACTTTTATGCTGTGACTAGAGTTTTCGTTGCATTAGGGCCAAATGGTGACAAGTCCATGACATTGTTACCAGGTGCATTCAACTTGTGAGCCCAAGCAGTCTGTTATCCTGGTGACATGGTTCCTTGCCTATGCATGAGTCTTCCTGAGTGTAGTTTCATTCATGTGTGTGTTAACATATGTAATCATTAGTTTTTCTGTTTGTTTCAGACTTATTATCATGAGCTGTTGCTATATCTAAGTTGTCCTACACTATCTTAATCTTTCACTTGGGTATTAATTTGGCTGCTGCTGTACTGGGTGAGTTTTTATCTGTTCTGTATTATCAATTGAACTCTTTAGAGTAAGTGGGGTTTGGTGATGAGCGATAGGAATAATAAGTATTATTAAGCATGTTTGCTTAAGTTTCATAATCTTCTTAGTTGTTTTGCTTTCACTTAATTTCAACAGCATTTGTTTAAGTCAGTATGTTATAATTTCTTTTGCTTATATGAATATTCATATCTCTGCATTAGCTTTTATATTATTTTTGCACTTTCTTTTGGTGAAGCCAAATCCACTTTATTAACTTTTGTTCTTGAATTAGCTATCAACATCTGGTCTTACCTGAACCATCCCCTGTTTGCCTAATTATTTACCTAGCTTAGTTGTTCCCCTTGATTTACAGTTTTGTTGCTTTTCTTCATTGAATTAATGACTTCCCATTTTGCTGAATTAAAGTGCCTTTCAATGCTGTTATCCCTTGTTTACTAGTTTTAATTCCGTTCCCTTGTTTTCATTTGTAAATACGCACTTTTGCATGATTTCCTAACTTCATATATATCCTCCCCATAAGATTTCTTACTTAATGTTCTCCAAGGACCTCTAGGAGGAATGTTTGACTGGGACTCATATTGATTGTTCTATATTTATCTCTTTTACAGAATAGTCACCTACTCATGCTTCTTTACCTACCCATCCTTTACCTAACCTTTATCCTTCATGTACCTGTGAATAACCTGTTCCTCTCTCCCCATTTATAACCAGTCATCCTACCTCAAGTCCTACATTTACGCTGGTTTAAGGCAATACTACTTGTAAATTACCCTTCCCCAATTACCAGTTGATGGCAAAATATATTCAAGTGGAGACAGAAAAATTGTTTAATTTCACCCTTGATAACCATCATTAGATTAAATTTGCGCTTCCACGAATATTAAGACAGTCATAATTAGAAGTGGACTATATTTGTCCCACCCGCATGCGTGGACCGTAACAGTGGCATCCTCAACGGGATGGGTAATTTACAAGTAGTATTGCCTTAAACCAGCGTAAATGTAGGACTTCTTACGCTGGTTTAAGGCACTGTCAAGACTTGTACCTAGTCTAGACAGTGGCATCTCCAACGGGATTAAAAAAAAAAAGCAAACATTATTTGGTGTTATTTTTGGTCTACCTGGTTCATATCCTTTTCCTTGTCCTAATCCATAATGTCCAGTCCACCCAATAAACCTAAAACTTTGGAGCATGAGTTTGGTGACTCAGGAGTGTCCTTAGCCGGGAAGTTCCTCTCCAGAGCCCAGGCTATACCTTCGCTGGAGCGCTTCAAATTTGGCCACAGCTGTTCGCCTGCTGTGCTGACATCCAGTGGCTGTGCTGGAGGTGTGGATGCGGCAGGTGCAGTGACTGGTGCGTCACTCTCCTTCTGTGATGAGGACCTCTTGCCAGTGGCAGTTGCGATACAGTCACTGTTAGGACAGTTTGCCCACCCCCAAGTACGAGCAGACTTTATTCAGCAGCGATTTGGCTGTCAAATCAACGCCAGCCTGCTATCAACAATTGATCAGCTCCGGTGGTCAGTTTTCCCCTGTTGGATAGGATTGATTGATTGATTTGGGCCTCATTTCCACCAGAGCCTCAACGTGAGTCATAATAGGCTCCCCCGTAGGGCGCAACCGTCGTTGGTCTAGGTAAGTCCACACAACCTCGTGCGTGAAAACATTAGCTTTATCAGGATGAAGTCAGTACATATTCCAACTGTGGCATATTCGCGTATTGGCGCGTACGAGAGAGTATAGAGTTAATGCGTATCTTCGTAAAATGAGTAGATGTTTTTGTGCGTAGTGAGGTGGAGGGACCACCTCATTCACACAGGTGTTTTAGGTTTAGACTGCTTCGTAAAGTCCGGTATG
>SDVV010003295.1:0-21590 GCA_016164225.1 Gammarus roeselii | reverse complement strand
AATGTGTAAAAAAAATCAAGAATCATATGAAAATAGCTATAACAATGAAACGAATGATGTAATTCACAAATGAATATGATTGAATTTTGCTAGATCAAAATTGGAAGTGTGTATCATAACTGCAAAGGATATATCAAAATATAGAGCCAAGTGGAGTTATTTGCTTTACATAAATCCTAAAACACTGACTGAATATCACACGTAAACACATTGTATCTCGAACGATGACACATAATTCTTGGTTGAATTGAATCAGGTTAGGTTAGGTTTGGTTAGGTGGGATGAAATTAGGATGTCAAGACCTATTAACCAAACATAACGTGAAGCTGCTCCACATCAAATATCTTGTAATAAGAGCAAAGGAATTTGTTCAACTGGGAAATCACAATTCAGAGGTAAAATGCTAGAGAAGTTACCCGACCCTGTGTATACGTATAAATGTATGTATATCTACATGGTTCCAACACCGGTGCCGTCACCGACCTTGTATATACATATAAATGTGTGTATATCTACATGGTGCCGGCACCGTGTAGATATACACTTCAGTTAACCGTTTGCTTTCGTTGTAGAAAGAGGTCGCCAAGTTTGATATGGAAAGATTTTAACGCAAAGGAAAAGACGGAGGTATGTGTTATTTGCAGTCCGGAGATAAAATTAAGCAAATCAAGTTCCACGTTCTGATTTTAGCGTCATCTCAAATGTCAACATCATCTTGAATATGATAATCTCAAAAATGAACGAGAAATACAAGCTCTAGGGATGCAATGGGCGTATTGATAGAACATAATAAACCCAGCCGGGGCATCCAAAATAATGAGACAGTGCTAAACGGGTGCGAGCAGTAAATAATGTGCTTCACCTGCAACAACAAAACGCAAAACTAATGAAGATTTTGTGAATTGGGGAAGTACACCCAAAGCTATGATGAAATGGAAAATAATGATAATATGGGAATAACGTGCGATACTTTGAGTGAAATGAAAACCAATGACAGTTATACCAAGGAGATGTCATGTGAAGAAAAACCTGAGAAAATTGACATGAAACAAATCATCAAATATGATAATAAAACGGTATCAAGTATCAGGAGTGTTAAATTGCACAATAAAATCAAATGTATATGTGACTATGTTTCTAAATTGTTGGAAATGAAACACGAGGAGAGAGAATCATGTCGCAAACATTTGAGTGCTAGGAAAATTATGTATGATTCGGATATCTGCGGGGATATAATAAATGGGAATGTCGGTGCGAGTAAGAAAATGAAAATATTTGATATCATAAGCATGCAACTATAATTAAAATATTAGCGTCGAGAACAAGTTCGCTGAAGTCTTAAAAACAAAGTTTTGGTTACATGGATAGGTTTTGAATTGATACATACAATACACCTATAGGTATCCGTCCATCTTAAATGTGTACAAAGGGCAGCAGTCCAGAACCCAGTTGACCAGAGGAAAAAAAACGTATCAGATGATAAATCCTACACCAATATGATGAGCCGACACCTCCAGGTTAAAAAAAAGGCATATAATCGATGAAGAAACCACCTAGTGCTTCAGATTCCGCCTATCAAGATAAGGCTAGAGAGGAAAGCCGAGTCATTAATTATGTTTCGTACAGTTGCTCCTCTTGATTTTCGGCGGGAATAGTTATGTTCTCGTTTAAACGATAATACCATGTAATTTTCTGATATATATTTGCTTTAAGTATCACATAAATCTTTGTTTGCAATATCCTTAATTCAACTCAAATGCCTAGCACGGAAATTGCAGTTATATAACATGACTTGCATTGACTTGCAATACAACGCCTCCTGCCTTGCATTGATAATCCTATAGATAATCTGCAATTGAAATTGCACTCGGTTACCTAAGGTATCATAGATACATACATATTCACCTACATATATTTCATCAGCTCCAAACAGAAGCTAAAGTAAAAGTCTACAGCTTCTTTTATGACACTCTGAAACCCTCATAGGGTGACAACGTCTCGCTCATCTACTCGAACACAGAGTCGTTGCTGATCCAGCTCAAATGTGTGGCCGACATTGAGACAAAAAAAATGCGGCAAGCTCCTCTGGCTAAATACATGGACTTTACCAACTACCCCAAAAAGCATGCCTTGGACGATGAAGCAAAGAAAGAACAGCTGGGACTACTGAAAAGCGAAACAGCCGACGAATACTCGAGGGAAATAATTTGCTTGCATCCAAAGTGTTACAGTATATTATTCTAAACCGACGCTGCAAAATACCCTGCTACGGGTGTCAATTACCAGACACATGTCAAAATCAGATTTGAACAATACAGAAACATCCATAACCAGAAAACATCCACACACTCTGGGGTCAAACACAATATTTGCGCACAAGCATGAGAGCTTCAAACTGTACGCACTATTAAAAATGGTCTCAGTAAGTGGAGACGTTCACAACTCTGCCTGTGTGCAACCAGGCATTCTCAAAAATCCATTGAAGTTGAACCTACCGCCACTAAAAAGAGGAGGCACTGTGTCTTGGGTGATGATGTAGAAGTAAACATGGATTTTGGCGAGTTTACTCGCGTGAATGACAGAAGTACATCCACGTATTCAGGGTTTATTCTGTAAATTATTATAATATGTAAATATTCATTGTATGTAAATTTTCCTATGATGTTGATGTTAATGATCCTATGTAATCATTTAACGTATAATGCCAGCACATTCGATTTGTATCATAAATAAAGATGTCTACTGACGTAACTGGGGAGATATATACATACATACAACGGGAAAACAGCGCTTGGATTTATCCAAATACTTTAGCTTTTGCTCTATAATGACAAAAAACCTACATAATACTGCATTCATTTATAAACAACCTGTTGTCAAACCTAGATATGTCAACAATCGATCAATGAAAGTAAGTTGGAATCCTATACCACCGCTATCATTTTTTCAATGAAATAACAGCGCTGACTGCGACACTAAATACTACGATATATACAGCCAAATCGATTAAATACTACAATACCATATACTAATAAGAAGAATAAAATCGTACACACACAACCAAATTGATACGTACCAGGCTAACATTCTTACGGATATGCCAATTAAAGAAACTTTAACGTTAATTCAAACAATTATACTTACCTTTTACGATATCATTTACATACCATCAATAATCATAAACAATAATCAACAATCTCAGGGACGATTTCAGCCCCATATCTCCAGTGCTGTTTCCCGGTCCTTTTTTCCCCCCGAGGCACGTTTCCTGGTCATTTTTCCCCCCCACAGCCGTTTCCTTGTCCTTTTTTACCTAGGGTACGTTTACCGGTCCTTTTCTCCCGCAGGGCCGTTGCAGCGTCATATACTGTATACTACTGCTGGACATGACAGCCTTAATGGTTTAAACTGTCTTACAGAAGATGTCCGGGAAACACCAGATTCGTGATACGACTAATATTTAAACTGAAGTGGAGACAACAAAGTTCTAGCACGCTAACAGCAAGGCTTTGTTCTCATTGATATTAAATGCTACGAAAATCTTGGGTTTCAGTGTGTGATTTTGTTTAATACTCTAGGGTAACATAGGTTGCTTGATTGGAATAGCAGCAGTACGCCGGAGGTCTACGTAAGATTTTTTTTCTACGAATTAGATTCATTGAATAAATCTGAATTTGTTATGCAAGTTTGGAATCGCCCCCCAATGACTATAATCCATACGACCCCGCTACACCCCAGCTAGTTATTATAGAAAAGTTGCGTCTTGAGGCTTGGGGTTTTTCATTTAAATTTTTGGGTATGACATCTGTAGCAAATTCTTTTAAAAGGTGATCGGGACAGTTTCCATTGTTCATTGATTTTTTTTTCATCCGTATGTTTTTAATGCTTGATGTCCGGACTTGAGAAAAGACAACCAGTACAGATGCTCTCGTATAAATGATAACCCCATGTAATTCTCTAATATATATGTGTTATAAAACTAATATCAATAAATTGTATCATATAAATCTTTGTTTGCAATTTCCTAGCAATGGAATTGCAATTATGCAACATGACTTGCATTGAATTGCAATACAGCGCCTTCTGGTGCAAAGTTTATTAATCCACCCGGGTCCTACGTGGATTTTATAAATCTACGTTTCGAAAGGGGTGGCCGACGGCGAGGCGCACCTCACACTCCTCTCATACATTCACACACATGCCATTTAGCTCTTTTGCGCTATAGGGTCCGGCCGGTAGAGCCCGCAACACATCCTCCGGGGCGAGAATGCGGTCCGAAGTCAATGTCGGCAACAGGGCCCGACAGTGTAACTGGTTTACGACACCACCTACCCCCCACCCCGCCCACAACCATTCCGTTTCTCAACGATATGCCGAGGGCGGAAAATCACATCAGGGCAGTATCAAAAATTATCCATTAACAATCATTCTTCGCTCACGCATATTCAGTGCACGCTCTCTCGTTACATCTACACTCAAGTCTCTCCTTCTTAACGCTTGCTTCACGCCGTCCATCTATCCAAACTTCGGTCACCCTCTACTCCTATGTCCGCTTGTCTCTGCATTCAGCACCCTTTTCACCAATCTTCCTTCATCCATCCTCATCATATGCCTGAACCATCTCAGAACACGCGAATCAACTCTGCCTTCTAAGTTCTTCACCATCCTCGTTCTAACCCGCACCACGTCATTATTGTTCTTGTCGCTTGTCACACCAGCCATGCTCATCAAACATTTCATCTCGAAGACATTCGATCATCTTCTCTCTTCTGCTCTTTCCCAGTTTCTCAGCTTCCTAGAGCATGGTTGGAACAGCGACACCAACATACACCGTGAGTGCGGTCCGAGGTCAATGTCGGCAACAAGGCCCGACAGTGTAACTAGCTTACACCCCCCCCCCCATCCGCCCACATCCTCCTTGCTTCCATCCTCAATGTCCACCAGCCCAATACGCTCTTCAGTGCGCCCAACCCTTCACACCTTCATTCACTCTCGACTTTGTTTCTTTACTTCAGTTTTCTCCGAATAGGAGCCCTGCATGGTACTTGAAACACTGGTCTTCCTTCTATAACTCTACATTTAGGACACTAATTTTGCTCACATAGACATTATTCGAGCAGCTTTACTTTTACCCACGATCACTCGAAGCTCTCTCCTCTCACACTATGTCAAGCTCAGATAGTTCTCAACACAGCTTTTCCTCCGAATCATCCACCAGTGACGAATAACCGAGAACAGTAACTGGTCCTACTGCCAACTCCTCCCATTCGCTTCCAACAGCTCCAAGTCACAATACACAAGCGTCCACTTCCCTGGCCACTCAATCCATTGTAAAGATTGAACAGCCAGCGAGACTTAACGCAGACTTGTCTCCGACCCACTAATAGTGAAAACCAATCACTCATCTCACTCCATATTCTTGGAGAAACATGCTCTGCTGTCAACACAGGAACTATGAACTGCTTTCAATAGATTTTCACCCACTTCATCAAACGCAACACCCTCCTCAACGCTTCCCGGTCAACCCTATCGTAGGCCTTTTCCAAATCCATAATTGACCAGAACTCATCCTTTCACATCGCAAGGTACTTCTCACAGACTTGTCGTACTCAAAAAATCTAATCGTTACACCCTCTACCACTCCTAATGCAACACTGTTATCCCCCAATTGCGCCATCTGTTGTTGTTGGAGTTGCTTCTGTTTTCCACCGTAGTCCCAACGCAAAGTTAATGCAGACCCCCCCTTAGGGCAATTGAAGAGTGGCAAAGTAAGTGCAGCGTCGATTACGAGTATTTTCTACGCAGATTCCGAGTAGTTTTAACGTAGAAACAGAGTAGCTTTGACGTAGATACCGAACGTAGATACCGAGAAGGTTTAACGTAGATACCGAGTAGGTTTTACGTAGATACCGAGTAGGTATACCGTAGATATCGAGCAGGTTTAACGTAAATATCGAGTAGGTTTAACGTAGATACAGAGTAGGTTTAACATGGGTACAGAGTAGATTTAACGTAGGTTCTGAGTAGGAATAACATAGATACCAAGTAGTTTTACCGTAGTTACAGAGTTGGTTTAATGTAGATACCGAGTAGGTTAAATGTAGTAGTAGTAGTAGTTTCTTCTGTTTTCCACCGGAGTCCCAACGCAAATTAGGTTAATGCTGACTCCCCCGTAGGGCAAAGTAGGTGCAGCGTATATTACGAGTTGGTTCAACGCAGATTTTGTGTAGGTTCAACGTAGATTCCGAGCAGGTTCAACGTAAAAACAGAGTAGGTTTAACATAGATGCAGAGCAGGTTTATTGTAGATACAGAGTAGGTTTAACGCCGATGCAGAGTAGTTTTAACGTAGGTTCCGAGTAGGCTTAACATAGATACCAAGTAAGTTTAACGTAGATACAGAATAGGTTTACCGTAGATACAGAGTAGGTTCAATGTAGATACAGAGTAGGTTTAACGTAGATACCGAGTAGGTTTAACGCAGATACCGAGTAGACTTAATGTAGATACCGAGTAGGTTTAATGTAGATACAGAGTAGGTTTAACGTGAAAACTGAGTAGGTTCAACGTAAACACCGAGTAGGTTTAACGTTGATGCCGAGTAGGATTAACGTAGACACCGAGTACGTTAAACGTAGATACCGTGAAGGTTTAACGTAGATACAGAGTATATTTAACGTAGATGGAGAATAGGTTTACCGTAGATACCGAGTAGGTTTAGCTTGGATTCCGAGTATGTTTAACGTAGTAGGAGCAGTAGCCACTTCCGCGCTCCACCGGAGCCCTAACGCAAAGTCGTCACTCGCCACTCTGCCGAGTGACTCTGCGGGCTTCAAACGATACATAGTTATATAACTAATACAAAATAGATCCCCATGAAAAAAGGCACAGATAAAGTGGTAGTGGTAAAGTGGTAATGATCTATGAAATGAATAATCATCTATTCACCCCAAACATCCCCGTAGAGCACGAAGATGTGAAGTCAAGTTGAAGTTCACAACAAATACGCACTGAGGTTAGCGGGTCCAGGAACAGAGATGATTAAAACTCCATTACTTTCAAACGGTTTCATATAGGCCAGTGTGTTTTCCAAAAGGGGTCAGTTTTTTTCGGTGTTCTGATTCTGTGAGCAGGCGCTGTAAGTTACACCGGGGCTTGAGAAGGCTCGTCGAGCTGCCGCGAGTGCATCACAATCCATAAGTAAGGGTTTCGCCCTGATTGCCACTTGGTGGCAACAGGGGCATGGTGGTGCGTTCGGTTCCATGTCTACGTCTATTATGTGATTGTGTGTTTTCAACGTGTGTCCCGTGCAAATACGGTTAATTAACACTTGGTCGCCCCTATTACAAAACCTGGCGTCCAACTTTCCCACGGATGGTTCAACTGCAAGCATTTTTTGTCCACTCTGTTGCCAAGAGTCGTTCCATTGTGACGTTATACGTGAGTTGATGACTTGGAACTAGTCTCGGTAATGTATGGTGATGAATTGTTCTTGCTGGTAGACACCCTTCAGCGAGGGAATCTGCGCGCTCGTTTCCTTTTATTCCCACGTGTCCAGGGATCTAGCAGAACTCGACCGCTTGGCCCGTCTCTGACATCGGGGATAGGTCGTGTTGCATTTTTCTAGGGGCAGGGTGATAAAAGTGTAGAGTTTTCAGCTGGTTGAGGACACTCAGACAGTCTGAAAGTATAACATATTTGGGGATGCGGTCACTTTTTGTATGGGAGATGGCCAACTCGAGTTTGTGCAGCTCTGCAGAAATACAGAGGCCTCGTGAGGTATGGTGGCCGAACGCGAGGTCCTTTCACCTATGGGAGCAGCTCAAACTCCGTCCGATGTTTTGGAGCCGTCGGTGTATATATGGCGGTGCTCAGAGTACAGTTCATCAAGTAGTCGTGAGAATTCTCGGCGGTACGTTTTGGCTAGGGTTGCTGCTTTGGGATACGTTTGCAAATCTAGGTTGACCTGCGGTGGACTGATCATCCACGAGGTGCGTTGATTTGAAGAATCCGATAAGAGAATGAAGGCTTGATTGCTTTGCGACTGATGTTCAGCGAGGTCAGTAAGTTTTCAACTCTTAGAGAAAAAGGTGGGCATATGTTTTTCTTCGCCGCAAAGAGGCGTTTATCGAGAATGTTGGTGACGCCGCTGAGTGCTGGGCTATTGATGTAGCTCCTTGTCTTGAAATAGTAATGTAGTGACAGTTTGTCTCTCCGGAGCGGAAGAGGGAGCTCGTTAGCAAGCGCGTTCAGGGACTCGATGGGTGTGGAACGAAACCCATCGGTTGTGATTCGTAGGGCGTTGTTAACGATGATGGAGAGGTTCGAGGGTGGTTATGGCTTCTGAACCGTAAACAATTGCTTCATAGTCAATGCGCGAGCGCATTATTGTTCTGTATAACGTCATGCGCCGGTGTCCATATCGCCTCCGAATTTCAGGGATGTTACAGAGAGGATAAGTCTGGTAGCCTTTTCTGCAGCGAGTCCCCTGGGCTGCAATATGGGGTCGCCATGTGAGTTTAGGGTTCCACACAAAACCGAGGAATTTCATTGATTCCTCGTATACAAGCGGAATGTTGTTCAGCATTAAGGCTGGTTTTAGGTGTTGGCCGCGCACACGAGTAGAGTGCATGCTTTTCGTTTTGGAGGGCGAGAATCGGATTCCTTTTAAGGAGGTTCAGTTCCCGACAAGGTTTCGACATTTCTGGAGTTCATGCTGAATCGTTAGGAGGCTTGTGTGCCTGTAGCTTATTTGCAGGTCGTCCACGTAAAGTGATGAGAGGAGTCTTCCATCACGCGGAAGAAGCTCGGCTAGCTGGTCAATTTTGAGGATAAAAAGAGTGACGATGAGGACTCTTCCCTGGGGAACTCGCATTTCTTGAGTATATGATGGTGACAGGGTGTCGCCAACTTTGAATTTGAAGGTACGGTTTTGCAGAAATTCATGTATAAAACGTGGTCGGTGTCCGCTCAGGCCTTTGCGGTGGAGATCCTTCACGATTCCTTATTCCCAAGTAGTGTCATATGCGTTTTCAACGTCGAAAAATATGGAAATCACGAGTTCCTCTCGGACAAAAGATCGCCTAATGTCAGATTCCAGACGCATATCCAGTCGTACAAGGTGGTCGAGACCTGCGCGCATCTCAAGGTAGTCTACAAGACGGGAGTAATTCATTCGTTCCATAGTCTTACAAAGGTTGCTGGTAAGGGCAATTTGGCGGTAGTTACGTGGGTCACCGTGGAATATCCCGGGTTTGGGTATTAGGATAATTACAGATTCTCGCTATTGATCGGGAAAAAAATGAGTCTGAATATAGAATGTTAAACACTTTTAATAAGTGCTGATGTGCACCCGGTCAGGTACAGGTGAAGTTTCACGTATATGGTCTATGGCGCACTGTAGTTCGTGAAGGGAAAAAGGTTTGTTGTAGGCCTCTTCGTTTCTATAAGTAAAGTCAAGATGTTCACTTTCTCCCGAGTCCTTTTCCCGTTACAAAGCAGCCGTGTAGTTTGTTGATTGTGATATCTGGCTAAAAGTCTGAGCTAGTTTATTAGCGATTTCCGCGGGGGAAGAATAAACTCTGCCTCCGTCTGAATGAACGCTAATAGGTCGCCAGTGTTTTCCCTGGATATCTCCGATTTTTTCCCACACTTGGGGTATTTTCATTGACAGGGTTTACTAACTGAGTCCAGCTTTCATGTTTCTTCTCCATTCGAAGTTTACGATTAACCGCAGATGCCATTTTCCCGCTACTCGGTTCCTAGGGGATCGTGCACGTCGGTAGGCGTTGTAAAGCCTTTCACCTCTCTGCCCCACCATGGTTAGGGAAAGAAGGTTGTTGGGGCATATTGGGGAATGCTTGCCTCGACTGCCGCTTGAAACTTTTCGTATAGTTGGGTGACGGAGTCGTGAACCGAAATGTTTTCGGGGATGCCATCCATATTGTTCGACGCGATGTGTTCCGAGTATTGAACCCAGCCCGCTTTCCGGTAGTTTAGTCAAAGTTCTTGTGGGACAGGGTTTCTTGGTTGGTTGGTGAGAAACGATATGATGACTGGGTTATGAACGCTGTCCTGTGTTGCAGGCAAGACTCCCCAATTGAGTTGGAGTGCCAAAGTGGGGGAGCATGTGGATAAATCGATGGCAGTTTCACTTTCGGGGGTGATTCGGGTGGGTTTTCCGTCGTTGAGAAGGACCAGGTAGTGAGTTTTTATGGTGTTAACGATTATCTCTTCCCTGGAGTCTATTGTCACGCATCCCCATGTTTCATGTTAGCTGTTGAAATCTCCACTGAGGAGTATTGGCGATTGCAGTTTGGCTAGCAATTCGGTCATTAGTGCTTCCGAGAAATCATGGCTTCGTGAAGAGTAGATAGATACCACTGTTATTGGCCTTGAGACGCATATCTTTGTAGCGATAGCTTGGTGTTCTGTACTCAGGTGAAGGGGGAGGTGAGGTACACTTTGGTGGATCATAAGTGGCACTCCGCCGTAAGCAGTCACGTTGGTGTGACCTCCGCGGCTGTGTATGGTGTATTGGGGGATTATGAAGATGGTAGGCTCTCGGAGTTTGGTCTCTTGGAGGCCTATCACCATAGGTTTATGGGTGGCGATTGAGGATAGTAATTCGTCTTTCATGTTTCCGAGTCTCTAGCAGTTCCACGGAAGTATCTTGGCATTCATTTTGGTGGCTGTTCACACTCAGACCTCGATGATCTAGAGGGGTCGCGTGATTTGCTGGAGCTTTTAGGGTGTTCGCGTTTTCGAGTTTGCCCAGGGGTTCCGGATCGGGAGTATTCACGAGGGTATCCGCCTTTGGTAGAAGGCGGTCTGCTGTGATTGTTGGGGTCGTGGCTCGGAGTGCTCATGTGGGAGGACGAGGGTTTGTTCTCTTTGTGTTTGCTTCGTGAGCGAGTGCGCTTCTCTTCTGTGGTAGCCTTTTTGGTCTGCGTGGGTGCTTGTGTTGACTGAGCTATTTGGTCCAGGAGAGATGACTGGTTGTTCACGGGTCGCGCGTATGAGTTTGTCGAGATAGTTTTTATAAACGCCGTCGTTGATGTCGTGATTGCTCTCGCTGGTGGCGTGTTCGTGAGTCGGGTGTGTTAACGGGGGATCTGTCTCTCGCAGTGGTTTTCCACGAATGGAGCCGCGTTCGGGCCAGTAGGTAGTTCTGGACACTTGCTCTGGTGAGCAGTTATTTACGGGTTGTTACTGATCTTTTTGCTCAGTGGCGCCTGGGCATCGGAGGCTTCTTCATCTCTGTCTTTTTGTGTTTATAGCAGTGAGCCTTGCTGCCTGGTCAACTGCGTTAGATGTATCCATTTCGGCGTCCTCCTGGGCACCGCAGGAAATATTTCTAGGACTGTGCATCTCTAGGGCAGGGGTGGTCGCTGGGCTGAGTGAGGAAGCACTGCAGCCGGGTTGATGTGCTGGAGTCTTGTTACGATGTTTTCCTGACGATGTGTGGATATTGTCGGGAGGATTTGTTTGAATTGACGATTTGACTGCTATGGCATAATTAAGACAATTTGAGTTATTGTCTTCCCAGATTTGGATAGCTTGTTCCCGTGTAACTCTGCGTTCGTTTTGTGTGATTGTTATTTATTTTTGATCCATGCATACATGGCAGTCGCGATCGCCTGCCTCATGGTAGGCAGGCACCGAGGTCGATTGTAGGAGTGTAAAGGTAGGGGTATATAATTCGTTTGGTATCGTTGAAGGACGAATGTATTTCAACTATAACTTTGAGTTGGTTTATGTGGGTAATCATTTGTATAGCGTTACTTTGTTCACGTTCTACGACGTAGGCCAGATATTTCTTTCCCTGTCGTTGAATTTCTTTCGGTTTTCCTCCATGTTGTTCGGTGAGTGACTTCATCATAGTAAATGGATTAGTTGAAAAGGTTACTTTGCTAGCATCATTTCCTTGAACGTTTTGAGGAAGTGGGTGGGGAATGGTGCCAGTCTTTTCTCCTGGGTATGAGGGTCATTCTGGGAAGAGCGCATCGAGACTCCAGACCTTCATCGCCCGACCCCGTGATCATTTTGGTATTGGAGGATCGCTCTCTCCGTCTCCTCCTTTGTACAATCTCTATGTCCGGTAGGATATCCGTTTACTTTGCAGTGAAAACAGTGCGGTTCTTTAGACCGACACGACTGGGATCTTCCCGTTTGTCATGGTCGTCTTGGGAGCAGTATGAACATCTTTGCTCACCATTACAGTTTCCGCTCGTGTTTTCGTATTTCTGGCATTTATAACATCGCATTGGACATCGCTCGAATGGTGTAACCTTAGTTTGGCGGTGCAGAAGGGACTGTTCAGATATTTAAGTTGAGAAGGGCAGTTGAATTTTAGTATTAGGGCTGTGGTGGTCTCACTTCTTGGTGTGATCATTGGTGCGATTTTTGCTTCGACAACGCAGTTTTCGTATTGAACTAGTCCATTTATGTACTCCTCGATTTCCTCCTTCGGGATATCTTCAACGTAGAACAAGCCTGAACTTGTAGAGAAAGTCGGGTGTAGCACTATTTTGCATGGATTTTCACAGAGTCTAGTTTTTGAGAGAATTGTGTCACTTTGAAGTTTTGTGTCAAGTCTGATGTCAAAGCCTTCGTCGCCGCTGGTGGCGATGCTCTGGACTGGGCCGTTATTGAAAGAGCCCAGCTCTTTTTGCAGAGTGTATGGACAAATATCCGGTCTGTCGTTGGCGTCGAACGTGATCTTCAGGTGTTAAGAAAAGGTTTGACTATTGTTGAACAAGTTGTGTTCATTAAATAGCGTGTATTCATTTCTCCTTGCACCCCTCCCAGCTCGGTAGTGGTTTTTTGTGGGGTGGAGAGTCGTCGAAGTAGTCGCTGGATGTAGAGGTAGAGGTACTTCCGTTAGTTGCGGGTTCTTTAGTTTGTTGGTTCTTAACTAGTTAGTGGATATGGAGAAAAATAGCCTTGACGTGGCCCTCGAGCCTCGTTAGACGGTCGTCGATTGTGCTAGGTTCTACGGCAAAAATTTCTGCTTTCTGCTCAGAGAGGCCTTTCGCTTGGCTTAGTAGATTCCTGATTTCCTGGACGTTTCTGGTTACCTCGTCAATGCGGTCCTCTCTCGGTCATTTTTGGCTGGGGTGGCGCTGGCCATCTTGGAGAGGTTGACGTTCTTGGCCGTTGGAATCATGGTTGTCATTGCTCTGGATGGGATGGTGGTCCCTCCTACAAGGGGGTTCTTTCTACTCCCAATCGACCACCTGGTTCGTGCCAGGGGCCAGGGAGCTCCCTTCTGAAGGCCTTTTGACCCGCTTTACCGATTTTAAATTACGTTACATAAAAAGTATCACAAACAATGCAACCAAACGTGCGGTTTAAGGTCCCAGCACAAACTAGGGATCAGCCTGGACTATGAATGGGTTCTCTAAAAAGATCAGTAAAACAAGGTAAAGGGAACAGTGGAAGTTCCCAAGCACGACTAAAAGAACTGCAAAGCCTCACAACCTATGACCTACCACTGCTGTTGCCTCTATGAGGCAGGCGACCGCGACTGCAAAAAGCACATGATCCAACAAACAGTGAAATTTATACAAAATGGCCGCAGAGTCACACGCAAAAAAGTCATTCAAATTGTGTACGAGGGAAACCGAAATCGCTTTATTTTTGCAAAAGCTGTTAAATCTACATGTAAGCACAACCCTTTTTGACGAAACTCATTCATCGTCAACACAACCAAGTAATGATATCTCAACGCCCCTATCTTGCAATAACACTACCGCACCCAGCCTAGTGAAGGCCACCCTGCTAATAGTAGTAACTGGCCCTAACAATGAACACATCGGCATCAAGGAGGACATCGCAAGATGGATGCTGCCTCCTCAGTCGACCAGGAAGTGAGGTCCAATAACACAAAAAAAACAAAAATACGATGAAATGAAGACTCCTCCAACGACGACCATTAGGTGCTCGACGCCCACCTGCCACAAAACCAGAAGATCCAGCTACAGCCCACAAACAACAGCTCGTCAATATCAAAACGTAGAACGACTACGGTTCGTCTTAACCGAGACCAAATTCAGCCTAGAACCAAAGTAAGGAATGAAATCCTCAGTTCGCATGACCGACATCAAAATATTCCACTTGCAAGATCGATCATCGCCTGGGTGGGACGCGCCGAAAATTTACGACTCGGCCAACCATACAGTTTAAAAAAACGTCCAATTGAAAAAAAAATTGCGTTCGCTCAAGAAGCAAACACAAAGAGCGGACGCCCTCGTCCTCTTCCGTTAACAAGAGCACTCAAAGCCGTGAACGTAGTAATTCTAGCAGACCACGTTCTACAGAGAGCGGACAATCCCACGAACGCTCTCGATCTAGAACTCTTGGGCAAACTCAAAGACACGAACACCACGTAAGTTCTTGCAAACCACACGATCACTCCTAATATTCAGTCGTCTAAGTGTGTGAGAACCGCGTCCAAACTGCCAGGGACTCATAAACCATATAGACAAATTTCTATCTCTATTCTCAACCCAAAATCATTTGGTGATAGATCACCAAGAGATATTACTCCGAGAGACCGCCACTTTCACAGCTCTTCAATATGTCATTCATCGCCGCGAAAGCGACAATAATGTAAATGTTCACGGCAAAGTGGCACTCATTATCCACCAATGCGTACCTCACTACCTCTCCCCCCTGCAGACGGAACTCCAAGCTATCGCTTCTAAGATGTGTCTTTTCAAGACGAATGGCAGAGGTTTCTACTCGCACGAGGCCACGATTTCACTGAAGTAAAACGACTGAACTGCTTAACCTACTTTCCTTCCCCTTATTCCTCCTTAGAAACTTCAACAGCTACCACGAAATGTGGGGATGCGTGATAACAGACTAGAGGAGAGTGATCATGACCAAAGCTATAGAAGCTCCCAACCTATCTCTCCTCAATGACTGATAACCCACCAGGTTCACCCTCGAAAGTAAAACCGCCATTGACTTATCCATATGCTCCCTCGCACTGGCACCCCAACTCGTTGAGTAGTCCTGCCTTCAACACACGACGGTGACCTTTAATCCCGTCCACATATCACTCCTCATCAACCATCCAATCAATCTCGCTGCCTAAAAACTTTGATTTAATTACCGGAAAGTAAGCAAAGAGGAATACTCGGCACATATCGCTTGACACGATATGGATGGCATCCGCGCCGACGTCTCCGAGCACAAACTTGGCACCCAACTATCCGAGAATTTTCAAAGTTCAGCTGAAGCATGCATCCCCAAATATTCATATTCTACCTTCTTTCCAAATCCGTTGGTGGTGCCCGGGCAGACGTTGCAAGCAGTACATGGCCTTCCGTCGCACACCGTCAAGAAGGAACCAAACACCCAGGAAAAGGGCATCTGACGTATATCGCAAACTCAAAGTAGAGAAGAATCGAGAAAGCTGCACCCAATTAACCAGCACCATAACCCGAAACAAACCCCTTTCCTAAGTGTATTCAAACTTATTTCTTCCTAACCAAAAGCGGGAATTTGTAATCAGTCCGATACCCAAAGCAAAATAATGCCACAGTGACTCGTGCAATTACCACCACATTGCCATCAACATGATTCTCTGCAAGACGATTAAAAGATGATAAACTCACGCCTTGTTGACCACCTGGAAATGAGAGCATTTCTCAAAAACAAACAGTGCGGCGGCCCATCGTGACTCCACGACGGACCACATCGTACGACTAGAATCAGACAAGCTTCCGTCAGAGGGAGCATGTGGTTTCCAGATATCTTGACGTTGAATAAACATAGAACATTACCGGGAAATGCGGTATCATGACGGATCATTACTGCAGAGATCTGAAAGGCCTCCACCTATGTTTTATTAACCAATTTCTGCAAAATGGGACCTACATGGTCAAGGTCGGAGACACTCTGCCACCATCGTCTCCGCAAGAATTATGGACGTTCGCCAGGAATGTGTCTTCAGTTTCACTCTTTATACCAACAAATTCGACCAGATAGCAGACATTCTTCCGTATGACTGAAGACTTCTTTTATAACTACGTTGAAGACCAACAACGGAAGTTCTTCCGGGGATGCATTCACTGTCCATATACATAATTCTCCCAAGGTTATTGTTGGGATATCCATTCTAACATCTTTGAGCACGGTTATTGTGCTATAACGGTGATAAAGAGAGGGGTCGGTAGTCCACCCTAAACAGGACAATACTCACGAAAGCTTGAATCACAACTTTGGTTGTGCTGGATGACTTAGTGGGCAAAGTTCAGGACTCGTCATCCGGCGACGCAGGATCGAAACTTGGCGAGGACTGAAGTTCTTCCAATGATGAATTCACTGTCGATGTACTCGGGTCTCTCGACGTTATCGTTGGTTCATTCTTTCTTATATCTATGAGCCAGGTTATTGTGCTGTAACAGTGATAAACAGAGGAATTGGTAGTCGACCCTCAAGGTGTTAATACTCACAAAAGCTAGAAACACAACTTTTGTTGAGCTGTATGGCTTGGTGGGTAAAGTGATGGACTCGTATTCCGGCGACGCAGGATCGAATATTGGCAAGGACTGAAGTTCTTCCAATGATGAATTCATTGTCCATTTACATAAGTCTCCCAACGTTATTATTGGTATATTCGTTCGAATATCATTGAACACTGTTATTGTGTTATAACAGTGATAAACAGAGGAATTGGTAGTCGACCCTTAACAGTATAATACCCACGAAAGCTTGAATCACAACTTTTGTAGTGGTGGATAGCTTAGTGGGTAAAGTGCTGAACTCGTATTCCGGCGCCGCAGGATCGAATCTTGACGAGGACTGAAGTTCTTCCAATGATGAATTCACTGTCCATATGCATGTCTCCCACTGTTATTGTTGGTATATTCTTTCTAACATCTTTGGGCACGGTTATTGTGCTAAAACAGTGATAAACAGAGGAATTGGTAGTCGACCCTAACATTACAATACCCACGAAAGCTTGAATCACACTTCTTTTATGCTGAATGGCTTAGTGGGTAAAGTGCTGGACTTGTTTTCAAGCGACGCAGGGTCGAATCTTGGCGAGGACTGAAGTTTTTCCAACGATGAATTCACTGTTCATATTCATAAGTGTCCCAACGTTATTTTTGGTATATTCTTTCTAACATCTTTGAATACGATTATTGTGCTATAACTGTGATAAACAGAAAAATTGGTTGTCGACTCTAAACAGGTGAACAATACCCACGAAAGCTTGAATCACAACTTTTTTTTGTGCTGGATGGCTTAGTAAGTAAAGTGCTGGACTCGTATTCATGCGATGCATGATCGAATGTTGACGAGGACTGAAGTTCTTCCAATGATGAATTCACTGTCCATATTCATCGAATCCCCGAACGCGCTTGCTAACGAGCTTCTACTTTAGCTCCGGAGAGCCAAACTCTCGCTACAATACTATTTCATGGCTAGGAGCCTTTTCAAATCCCCGTACTCAACGACACCACCAACGTTTCCGATCGACGCCTCGCTGCGACTGAAAAGAATATATGCTAACTATTTTCTCAACGCTATAACATTTTAATAACCTTGTTTAGCATCAACCTAAACGATATCGAGCTATCCTTCTCCTATCGAATTCTATAAATCAACACACCAACGTTAATGATCCACCCACCGTTGATCAACATAGAGTTGCAAATTATCCTAAAACGACAACTCCAACAACATGTACCACCGAGAATTTTCGAGTCTACTTAAGGAACAGAACTCAAAGTCGCCATATTTACACTGACGGCCCCAAAACCGCGGACAGATTGAGGGCTGCTGCTGTGTGCAGAGAATCCTCACGTTCGGCTACCCTCTCACAAGAAACCTATTCTGTGAAGAGCTGTAGGCCCTTGACTTAGCCATCTCTATTACAAAAACTGACAGCTTCCGAAATACGTCGTAATTTCAGAGAGTGTGAGTGATCTCACTCGGCTGGAAACTCTGTATTATGAACACCCTGCTATTCGTAAAATGAAGCAGGATCTATCTACAATGTCCGCGACCGATCAAGCAGTCCAATTCTGATGGACCCCTGAACATGTGTAAATGAGAGGCAACGAGCTTGCAAATTCCATTATTGTACTGCCGTCTACTCATAAAGAACAACTTATCGCCATGCATTGCCGAGGCTGGTTCCCCATCATCAACGTCGTATGACATCCCGATGGATTGATATGTAGCAACAGAGTGGACAAGAGTTTTATTATTTTTATTAAATCATTAAATTCCATCGTCTAGCAATGAGTTTTCAATACTTAGGTATAATACATCAAATTTAGTTTTATATACGCTATTTGAATTAGCGAAACGAGAGATAAAGTGAATTCGTGACAGCGCATCTGTCGGCGGCCGGTTTGTAGCTACATCATGTTCCAAAACATGATTCACAATATATGTTATTGATAATCTTAAAAAAAAACATGCGCAGATGTTTCTCGTAAAACAGCCGGTTGGTCAGAAGAGCTCAAGTGTTCACCATCCGCTTATGCACGGGACCCGCGCGGATCACTCACATTCACCAAATGGATGTAAACGTGGGACCAGAAGCACCATAATGCCCTTGTTGACACCAGGTAGCAATCAGCGTGAAATATTTACTGCTGGATTGCAATGCACTCGCAACAGCCCAACGAGCTTCTCAAATCCCCCGTGCAATCCACAGAGCTTGCTCACTGACCTAACGTACCGGAATAGCAAGTCGCTTAAGGGAAACATACCGGACTGTACACAGTTGTGTTGATCCAGCTGCGCTTAAATCCTTCCCATTCCAGTACGTACCAGCTTGCTTACATATCACAAGTGAAGAAATTCTTTGACCAAACCCTTATAAAGTTTGGTGATTACGCGCACGAAGGTGTGCGAAACTACCAGCACCGATGACCTTTTGTGCTCTACTGGAGAGCGTGCGATGACTCGAGTCAAGGCTCTGTTATAAATGAGGTCCAAGCCATGATCATCATCATCTTCACCATCATCATCAACGCTGCGGAATGCCGTTGTCGTGATGGACGTGATACGGACAAAAAATCACAGAAATTTTGTAAAATATGTACATATAACGTATCAAATACAAAATGGGGCGTTCTGTTGTATGACACTAAGAGTCATTTTAATAATCGGCAAAGTATGAACCCGAAGCACCTTTATAAAACATTCCCTTTTATTCGGCATTTAGAAATAATATCGGACTAAATACTAAATTAAAAAAAAAAATCCGGCAAATTAGACAATTTGTTTAGAATACACGTGACAACCTCAGTTACCCGATAATATTAATATATTTGGATGATCGTCAATTTTACTTACCTTCCGGTTATAATCAGGATAAAAGACAACGAAGACTGTGGACTGGGCAATTAGAAGTAGGCAAGGTTGTTGGACAATACTGATAGTAATTATCAATTCATCGAACATAATTTAAATAACGATGTCAGCATGTGAAACCTAAACAAATGTGATGAAACTTCAATTCATGAAAAAATCAGCATCGTAAATGAAACTCCTTTCTTCAGCACTGCCGGAAATGTAAACCCTCCTAAAAAAATATTAATAATGCTTCCAGCATTCATTATTTTACATTATTACTTTTCGTATAACATGTGGTAAACTGTTAACAGCATTGCGAATGAGAGAATGTTGTAAATACAGTACATAAATAAACCCCGGTAATACCACTAATACAGGCTCTACAGAACTGTCAAAAGATTTCAAATGTGGATATAGTCGTGAAAAATAAAATAAAATGGAGATATTAATTTTGATTATCGAATAAAACGAAGATATTTACATCGAAGCTTTTCTTGAATCGATGTTCATGTGCCCCACATCGTTGCACTTCTCGCTGAACCGATTTTAAAATGTTATTGTGATCAATTCCTTCGAGTAATGTATCTATATTGTGCAATCATAAATTTAATTTTCATTGTACAACGTTTAATAAAAATCTGCTCGTGGTTTTACAGAATTATCAAGCTTTAACTGAAAACTTATAAAGTAAGTTGGAAACGAATGTCGTCGCATAACATTGCATACGACTTAATACATGAATGAAAAATAAACGTCCGATAATCACGGATACATAAATAATAATAACCGTCCGATATCCGTGGGCCCGACAGTAGGAACCGTTCGACAATCGTGGGCCGACCATAACAATCGTGCCACAATCACGCGTTCACTCTTGACTGTAGTTCAATAGCGGAATATAACAGTATTTAATTTACCTATTGTATCAACTGTTAAATAAATAAAGGCTGGATATTCGGTAAATTTGACAAGAGGTTTTTCATCGAAAAACAGCGTCTGACAAGTTCACCTATGTGGGTAATTTAAAACAAAGTTAACTCGTCGTGAGTATCTTTAAGTATCTGAAAATTTTAAGGGCTTAACGAGTATACTGAACCACCTTGCATAGGCCTCCGGTTGATAATAGAAGCACTGAATATTGTTCACTTATGCAATCGCTGACCAATTTAGACTCACTCCGACTTACAACAACCTGGTTTACAAACAGCTGTTTTTTATTCATTGTAATCTGCGTGACCATCGCCTTTCAATGTCACTCTTTGAAAATTGATTCTCCAGGTCGATGTGAGGCTGAGGAACAACAAATGAACAACCTCTTAATCGATGCACTGGGAAACACTGTCATTGTTTTGAATGCCGTTCTTTCACGAAACTTCACCCTCTTCCCTCGCCAACAGAATCAGTTATGCAATGCATACGCAACATGCCAGTAAATACATCTTCAATGCACCTATATAGCTTTGATTTAATTTAATTCAAGGCAACGAAAGAAACGATGATTGTTTTTTTTCAACCGAAACAAATGATGTTATTAGTGTGGAATAGTGCGGAATCCATTAATGGTGAAGGTCATCCGGGATAGAACAAACGCCTATATCATGTAGTCTTTGAGTTGGCTCCAGCCTGGGGAATTTCCGGTTAATATTTGCAAATAATACCTGAATTCAAACACCATATTAGGTTAGGTAGAGCCAGGCTATAAAGTACGTCTTTCAGGTTTAGTTGTGTTTATCAGGCCTCTATTGGTAAAAGTAGGAGTAAAAAAACGTTTCCGAAATAGAACACCGCGGTTTGATGGTGGAATTCTACACATAAGCTCGTCGATAGGATCTTCCTAATGACAAAATGAACGCATCCATCAAGTAGCGATTTCTTACATACTTCAGCGCACTTAGCAGAAAGCTACAACAATGTAACAGTTACGTCGGTAGCTATCAAAACAATGACTGTTCATAAATAACAACAATTTAAAATTAGCTGTGAATAAATAAAAATCGTTGCTTGTCACAATTACCTGTCAAGTCATTGGGGGTTACATTGGTAACTGTATAAAATTGTAGATCAAATGATAGCGATACGGAAAATAAATTAGTCCGCATTAAAAAAATATCAGGGTATATTTCTGTCAACTTGATTCACATTCACGTATTTGTCTGCAATCTGTGCATTTTTTTAGCTGTAGATAAGTCTTGGTTAACCAGTTTTGTCATTATAACAAATAAATATATAATAAATAAATCAACAAATAGGGCTTCCCTCTCT
>SDVV010003294.1:0-21592 GCA_016164225.1 Gammarus roeselii | reverse complement strand
GTACGGTTGGAGGAGACTTGAGTGCCCCCGGTACGGTGGGAGGAGACTTGAGTGCCCACGGTACGGTGAGAGGAGACTTGAGTGTCCACGGTATGGTGGGAGGAGACTTGAGTGCCTACGGTATGGTGGGAGGAGACTTGAGTGCACACGGTATGGTGGGAAGAGACTTGAGTGCCCACGGTATGGTTGGAGGAGACTTGAGTGCCCACGGTATGATGGGAGGAGACTTGAGTGCCCACGGTTTGGTGGGAGGAGACTTGAGTGTCTACGGTATGGTGGGAGGTGACTTGAGTACCGACGGGATGGTGGGAGGAGACTCGAGTGCCCACGGAATGGTGGGAAGAGACTTGAGTGCCGACGGGATGGTGGGAGGAGACTTGAGTGCCGACGGAATGGTGGGAGGAGACTCGAGTGCCCACGGTATGGTGGGAGGAGACTTGAGTGCCGACGGGATGGTGGGAGGAGACTTGAGTGCCGACGGTATGGTACTGTATGAGAACTTAGATCGATTCTCCTTTACGATACTGTATCAGAATTTCGGTCGATTCTCCTTTACGATACTGTATCAAAATTTCGGTCGATTCTCCTTTTCGATACTGTATCAGAATTTCGGTCGATTCTCCTTTACGATACTGTATCAGAATTTCGGTCGATTCTCCTTTTCGATACTGTATCAGAATTTCGGTCGATTCTCCTTTACGATACTGTATCAGAATTTTGGTCGATCCTCCTTTACGATACTGTATCAGAATTTTGGTCGATCCTCCTTTACGATACTGTATCAGAATTTCGGTCGATTGGCACTATACCGTTAGAAGGAAGTTCCTAAGTAGGTTATTTATAATCGCATACTGATCCCAAAAGCCATATCACCCTAACATACACTATTTTGTCAGGCTATTCTAAACTTCACATGTCACTCGTAGAGGCTTCATGAATTGTATTATTCTATAATCATTTGCCCCTACCTCGTCTTGCCTTGCTCCTACCCGTGGACGTGTTGCTCATACCCATGGACGTGCCCAACCCGATGACACGTTGCTCCTACCCATGGATGTGTGAAGTATCGAACGAATGTTCTAGTGTCGCTCATCAATGGATTTTCTTTGTCAAATGTTGTCCTCCTTGTCAAATGTCTGTGATTTTGACATGCGGCGGTAGCCTTGACCGGTCTCTCTTCCCATGTTTTCCCTGTCAGTGGTGGCCACTGTATGACGGTACCTCAACTTCAAGCACCAACTTTGCTCCGCCGGCAGGAAGTTGTCTGGGGTAACTTCAGTCCGCTGGCCAGGTTGGCGCGACTGATAAGCGACCCAGTTGGTGGCAGTGTAGAGATTTCGTCGGCGTTGGGCTCATTCATGTCATTTATGGTTTTCAACTCCGTGTCCACGTGTTCCAACATTTTTAGTTTATAAGAGTACCGATAGTATAGATTTTCAAATTATATCTTTGCTATGTGAGGTACGAAGCAGCCGTCCACTAGAGATGAGCCTTGGCGGATTCATTTGAACTCTCGCTTCGCTAATTCAAATAGAGCATCTGCAATGATGTTCATGTGTTAGAATTGTTTAAACTGGAATCCCAATGCTAGACGATGTAAATTACTGATCATATATTGACAGTAATAAAAAAATAGTAGGTAGAATGATGAAAGAATGATTATCAAGCGGAAGACAACACATTACAAGTCAATGGACAATTGCATATTAAAAAAAACATTGTAACTCTGTGACAGTTTTATTATTAAAACTGTTATATACAAACCTAGTGATAATTGCATATTTTAAACAACACGTTGCCAACCTATTAGGATTTAGGGATTTTCTAAGGTGTAATAATATGTTGACAAATTACTGAAATATCTGAACACACAGATGATATGTGCCAAGTCTCAATCAGCATGAGCTGTTCCGAAGACAACATTTGCAACCTAGATATTCCTTATGTATTAACTTATAACTTATCTTGGGGTGTAAAATTACCTCAAAATCGCACCAACCGTTGGACAATGTTGGGGGCATGCTTTATTGTTCAAAATGTCAGGACAGATGAAAACGAAACTTTAGGCAATTGATTTAAATCAAAATAAGTAGAGTAAGTAGGGCTACATGCATTTACTGAATCATGATAATTAACTGCAACAACTGGCATTTATTTAAAAAACTGAGTGTAGAAAATGTCCAAAATGTGGTTGTATATTACACTACTCCCACAATGTTTGGCATAGTTAACATGACTGGCAGTGGGGGTGGAGCATCAACATCTCTCGCTGACGGTGAAGCCCTAAGTATCAACCGTCCTTTGATGGTGAGGGTGAACATCAGAGGCCCTCTGACGGTGAGGGTGCAGCTTCAACGGCTTATGACGGCGAGGGTGTGTCATTAACGGCCCCCTGGCGGTGAGTGTGAAGCACTTACCGGCACACTGGCGGTGAGTGTGAACCACTCGCCGGCACAGTGGCGGTGAGTGTGAACCACTCACCGACACACTGGCGGTGAGTGTGAAGCACTCACCGGCACACTGGCGGTGAATGTGAAGCACTCACCGGCACACTGGCGGTGAGTGTGAAGCACTCCCCGGCACACTGGCGGTGGGTGTGAAGCACTCACGGCCCACTGGCGGGGAGGGTGACGCATGAACCGCCTTCTGACGTTGAGGGAGATGCATTAACGGCCCACTGGCAGTGAGGGTGCAGCATCAACGACCTTTTGGCGGAGATGATGAATCAACAAAGGCACTCTGTTGCTGAGAGTGAAGCATCAACGGCCCTATTTCGGTAAGGGTGAAGCTTGACCGTCCCTTGAGCGGTGATGGTGATGCTTCAAAGGCCTCTGGCGGTGAAGGTGAATCTTTATCAGCGGTAGAGTTGATGCCTCAGCGGTGCTTAAGAAGGTGTCAGGAATTGGCACCGGCTCGTTGCAAAGCGGTGTCTAGCAATGGCACCCGTCATCATTGGTTTACCGAGGAATGGAACTGGGGCAACCTCAAATCAATCGTCTGTGGGCTGCTTTCTCTTTAGTGGCTCATTCAGTTGTTTTGGTTATCATCGTTTAATGTTAATTCCAACTTCAATCGTCCTCTTTCATGATTCATCACTACTGAGACCCAAATACATGATACTGCCTTGAACGTCTGCTCTACTTCACAACCAATCTGTTTTATATCTAAAGGTATCCTTGTTTGGGTCCAGGGCGTCTTGTTGTCGTTGGCACCTGTAAGGCCTCTTAAATAATACTAGTCTAAGTCGGTCTTTGTTCTGCTTGATAAAAATAACGTCGCTGAAAAATATCGATTAATGATCGTGCATTGACAGGATCTTATAAACAGACGCCTCATTTTCAGAATAAACAGATATTCATGTGAAGCTCAGAGACTCAATGACGAAACGGGGCTCTTGTCAATCAACAGCCTCATAGAAAACAGCAAAGAGGTGATGTCCTTCTCGTTCAAAGCTCTTGCGATTAACGGGGCTCTTGTCAATGAACAGTCTCATAGAAAACAGCAAAGAGGTGATGTCCTTCTCGTTCAAAGCTCTTGCGATTAACGGGGCTCTTGTCAATGAACAGTCTCATAGAAAACAGCAAAGAGGTGATGTCCTTCTCGTTCAAAGCTCTTGCGATTAACGGGGCTCTTGTCAATGAACAGTCTCATAGAAAACAGCAAAGAGGTGATGTCCTTCTCGTTCAAAGCTCTTGCGATTAACGGGGCTCTTGTCAATGAACAGCCTCATAGAAAACAACAAAGAGGTGATGTCTTTCTCGTTCAAATGTCTTGCGATTAACGGGGCTCTTGTCAATGAACAGTCTCATAGAAAACAACAAAGAGGTGATGTCTTTCTCGTTCAAAGGTCTTGCGATTTTATCTGGATGACGATCACAAATACGTTTATAAAAAAACACTCGTAAACTTGCCAAAATTCGGGATTTGTGTACATTGTTGTACGCTTCAAATACTTAAGATCCTCTATGCACTCCACCTATCGCTCGGTAGCCCAGGGACAAAGAATTCGTATACGGGCTCGCATGTCGCGCTCGTGAGACTGGCAGTGCTGCCAAAACATTGACTTGGAGGCCCCTCCTGCCCAGGGTCAACTCGACAGAAGTCAACTTAAGAATGGCGAACGACTAGTCAAGGGAATCACGACACCTTCACAAACACAACTGAAATATAGTAGTTATTAAAGTATCTCTTTTCCAACTTCATTCTCAGTTTCATTCGCCTTCTCAGATTCTCCGTGTTCATCTCTGTCAGTTGATGTTTCCTCTCCTCTCAGCGCAATCCACCAAAATCTACTCATTTGTTCTCGTTAAACACCCTTGTTTATTAATTTCGTTTGCCAATCGTTTTTCTTTATCTCGTCACGGCTCTCCAGAACAGATTCCTCTTTGACCCGTTTCGTTCCTCCAGGTCTCGTCCCTCTTCGTTTCGTTCATCTTCGTCCCGTTGCGTCCTACCAGACAACGTCCGCTTGTTCCTATTATGTCCCTCCAGAACACGATCTTCTTTGTCCCGTTTTGGCTCTGTAGAACCTGTACCACTTCGTCCCGTTACGTCTCTCAAGAACACGTTCCACTTGTCGCGTTTCGTCTCTCCAGAACACGTTCCGCTTCGTTCTCCTAACAAAAACTCATTTGAAAAGTCGTCCCAAATTAAACAAGCGAGGTCTTCGGTAATTAATTAGAGTTTGATGCATTCTATTTCTTCTTTAATCTGTTGGCCGCCAGAGCTCCCACACGGCAGTGCTAGTCTCTTAGTGAATTGCAACTTTGATGATAAATACTCTCCTCCCAACATCAAATATTACAGCCCAGTTCGCATTAACTGGTCATTAGTCTAAGACTTACGCTGATGGAAGCAGAAGAAAGGCAGTCCAGATGGACGCCAGATTGGGATCTGGAGGTACGGTAAACATGGAAGGTGTTGGAATGCTCTTTATTGCACTCACGGTACTCAGCTCTTTCGCTTTTAGCGGGAAAATTTAAATCAAAAGAATAAAATATTGCTCAAGTTGTCATATTTTGAAATTCACTAAAAAAATTAACCGTGTTAACACAAGCATCTTGTCTTGGCACGTTTATGTGTGTCTATGTCGATGGATCACATGAACAGTGATAACTTAAGCTACGTGTAGCAGCACGTTTCCGCGTGTTAATGCTGATGAAGTACATGAACCATGTTAACTCAAGCTACTTGTCTCGGCACGTCTTCTCGTGTTAAAGTTCATGAAACACACGAACCATGTTAACTCGAGCTGCCTTGTTAACTGTTAACTCAAGCTGCCTTGTTAACTCAAGCTGCCGTGTTATCTCAAGCTACATGAGTCAAAAAAAGAAGAAAAGTACTCAAAATACGAAAGTGATATTCAGAAAGGAAACGCTCATGAAAATGTGAGCAATTAAACAGAAAGAACTTTACAAAAAAAAAGAAACCCTTATAGACGCAGAAAAACAGAAGAAGCTATCGTCTCAATTTAAAAGCAAATAAAATGTTCACATGATCAAGAGAGAAGAGGAATGAAAAGGTGTTATTGAAAAAATTCTTAACAGTTTTGAATTTTTCTTTGCCTATGCAATTACAAATGCGTATTTGGTATTCTAAGGTCATTCGACCAAATCCTAAGATCGCCTCGGAATTTTAGTAACAGAACTTAACATTGGCATCCCTGAAATGACAATAGTCATCGATGACATGGTTAGTAATAGTGCATCCGGGCCAGACGACATGCCAGCTATTATATTGGACCAATGTAAGCCGGTACTGTCAAGACCACTGCAAATATTGTGGCAGATGTCTTTGAATGCCTCCGCTATTCCACAGACCAAGAAACATAGTGTCATCTTCCTTCTAGCAAAAGGAGGTAGTATCACAAGGCAATCAAATTACAGGCCAATTTCTTTGATAACACACTCAATCAAAATATTCGAAGGAGTAATGAAAATGTAAATGGTACAACTCAAAGCAACAGGGGTTCAGAAGTAAGAGGAGCCCGTTGGCCAACCACTGAAGCACTATGACGAAAGTATCAATGAAATGGGTGCTGGATCATATGTACGGTACATGTTGTTTATGTAAATTTTGCCAGGGCCCTAGTCAAAGTAGAACACAGGATTCTGTCATCAAAACTATATAATGCCGGTATCCAAGGGAATGTTAATAAATTGAGAAAGACCTTTCTTGAAGGCAGGACTCAAAGTGTGGTGGTCAATGGAGAAACCTCTTTACCAGTGGGAATCCTTAGTGATGTCTCACAAGGCCCTGCGCTTGGCCCTATGATTTCTTCGTATGAGTTGATGATCTGAGCAAAAACTGTACAGATTCATCAGTCTCCTGCTTTGAAGATGATACCCGAGAACAAGGCATTGTCACGAATTTGAGATATGTAAAACTGTTGAAACAGATCTGCAATAATTCTTGAAGTAGACTGGCGAAAACAGCATGCAATTGAACGAATTGAAATGTGAATCACTAAGATATGTAACCAATTCTGACCTAGAATCGGAGTCTTAATGTCGCTGTTGCAATAACGCAGCCATGCAAGAAAAATAAAATCTTCGTGATTTAGGCGTACTAATGCAAACATGAACAAATTTGAATTGTTGAGGCCAGCGGTAGAATACTGTGTCCGTGTGATATGAGAACCTTTCGGTCGAAAGATAAAAGAACAATGTTAACTCTTTGGAAACAACTCATCCGGCCAGTTATGGACTATTGATCTCCTCTCAGTATCCCACATAAACGAAAATAAGCTTCACCTCAATTGACTGTTATGGCAGATTGCAATTTGAGTTTATACTCAATCCATATACGTTTCGACGTTCTGATAGTTTCATGATCATAAACGTTTGGAAAATTGTTGAAAACTATTCGGTTAATATCAACAAAAAAAATTGTGAAACAAATTGACCTTGAGAAACGAGGCAAAGCCTGTCAGAATGTATTCCTTGGAGGGCTAAAACAGACGGACGGCAAAGCGATGCAAAAGGCTGCTTTCAGCAGCTCCACGTGGCGGTCACATCAGTTATTCAATCGAATGCCACTGGGAAGCCGTGGGATCACACGAGTGCCGCATTGTCAGCCACAGCAAACATTTTGAGGTTCAAAATCCGATTGGGCAACTACCTCAGCTGTGCTCCGGATATACCTCTAATAAATGGATAGCCTCACTGTGAACGCAACTCCCTACTCAACCGCGTCGCTGAGCCGGGATCCGACTGGCGACTGTGGCAGCAACATGCAAATGATGCCACAGCGCGAGTGGACAGTGTCCCTCACCGGTGGGTCTGGTGGCATCTACGTTGTAACTGGCTATAACAGCGAAGAACTTTCATGTATAAGTACTTGTTACAGCATGATTTACGTGTTAATGCTGATGAAACTCATGAACCGTGTTAACTGATGCTACATGTCTCAGCACGTTCTCGTGTGTTATTACAACACATGAACCGTTAACTCAAGCTACTGGTGTCAGCACTTTTCTGCGTGTTAATGAGCATATGAACCGTGTCAACTCAACCTATTAGCCTCAGCAATTTCCCCCGTATTAATGAAACACATAAACCGTGTTAACTCAAGCTACTGATCACCGCACGTTTTCGCGAGTTATTGCAACACATGAGCCGTGTTAACTCAAGCTGCTGACGTCAGCACTTTTTCGCTTGTTAATGAAACACATGAACGGTGTTAACTCAAGATACTGGTATTTTTATTAAACAGCATTTCTCTGTATTTTCTGTCCGGGACATTTTGAACACTTTATTATCTCTATTGTTATAACTAGACCACTAATTATTCACACATTACGGGGATGAGGTAGCCAAATATTGAATAGATTATGCACTTGTGTGAAAGCAGAGTTCGTGAACAATTGCTTCAATTCACGTTTTTACGTTGTGTTACGTGAAGAATATGTAGAAAATATAGATTAGGGATGGCTCAGTAACACGTTTCAGTGTAAGATTAATCCAAGTGTTTTATTAACACACGAAGGGAAGCTATTTTTGAGACATGTTTTCCTCGGCGTATATCATCTTGTGTAAAATGATTTTTCAAAAGTTATGAACACATTTTGGCAAAATGTCATGCAAATAAATGTCTTTTTAAATGAGGGAATGTCCATCGACAGGTTTTCAGCCGTGTTCGTGTGAGGAGCTGATGCATCCATGTACTTGGTTGCTAGACGAAGAGCTGATTTATTTAACGTTTTTGTCATTGATAGTAGCGATAAATGATACTTCTAGCGGCTCTCGTGTGAGATGGGATTGATTTGGCCGATTGGTGGGCGGTGTAGGGGAGGGGTATCGGCGGTGTGGGGTGTCGATGCGACACGTGTATTGTGTGGTGTTGATGAATGGGTTACTGTGGGTATTGTGAGGGGTATTGTGTATCAATTGAGTTGTTATAGATGTATGCCTTCAGTATAACATAGTATCCGTTCACGGTATAGTTGCAATTTTCAACTGCGTAGGTATTTGGCGTTTTTAAAGTAATTCATTACAGTGGATAAAATAGGATAAGCAACCTAGATATATAGTTTGATTTTATTAGGCACAATTACATAATACTTTGCATGCGGTGTGAAATGTCATGGTTCCGCACATAGATTGGTTTATTTCCGGATATGTTCACGACGAATGTCTCGACTTTGGTATAATTTTTCCGTAATTCTTTGTTGTAGAAGCGTTGGATAATCTTTTTTACGGGAATATTTCGACATAGATGATACGCAAAGTAAAAACAGTACGCTCCACAGACCAAATGAAAAATTATTTTGAATTTGTTTCTTTAATAATAAAAGTATATTTGCATGAGTTTTGTAATAAGCAGCAATATTTCCTCCATATATTATTGGATTAAACCCAAACAAATCAAATAAGTAGTGTTTATTCTTATTTTTAAATTTAAGGATCCAATGCCCCATTTAGTTGGGGGTCGCTTTCGTTGTTAACAATCATGTATCCGTCTCTATGATTCATGGACATTTGTTCTCGGTGACTTCTGTTTGTCAATGGGTAGACTCCCCAGCGATGTCTTCTTGGTACTGACCAAATAAAGAAACCTATTATCGCACAATGGGTATTGTATGTTCATCGAACCCCTTGACGCTGTCTTGAAACGAGGTAATGAAGACACTACCACGCTTTACTGAAAAGAGTGGAACAGATTCTGTGATTTGCATCGTATTGGGGCGCGAAGGTGACAGAGCAAAGATAGGAGTATAGATATGGTATAATTAGGCGTATATATTACGGATACTAACGTATTTAGATTAGGTTTTTAGGCAAACGGAGGGCACCGGACACGACTCGCGTCCCTACGGCAGCTTTCAGGACCCCTCCCAAGCTTTCGACTTGAGTGGAGATGTGTTCTCTATCAGCCGTAGGGTCAGCCTAACCTAACCTATTTTAAATAGGATTGATGGTTATGTATGGTCACACATGTACACTTATGTATGCATATGATGACCGATCCCAGCACTAATGTACACATGTACGCATTGATGTACGCATATAATGACCAATACAGGCGAAAGTGTACACATGTAGGCACTATTGTACGCATATAATGACCAATCCAGGCAATAATGTAAACATGAAGGCACTAATGTGCGCATGTAATGACCGATTCAGGCAATAATGTACAGATGTACGCACCAATGTAAGCATATAATGACCGATTCAGGCTATAATGTACAAATGCACGCACTAATGATTGCATATTTACACATGTGTACGCAACAATGTTAGCATATAATGGCCGATTCAGGCAATGTTGTACACATGCACGCACTAATGAATCCACATTACACATATGCACGCACTAATGTACTTATATACTGGCCGATTCAGGCAATAATGTACTCATGCACGCACTAGTTAAGGCATATAATGACCGATCCAGACACTAATGTACACATGCACGCACCAATGTACTCGTATAATGAGCGGCAAGCACCATGTACACAAATGTATGCACTAATTTATGCATATTTACACACATGTACGCACTAATGTACGCATATAATGATCGATCCCAGCACTAATGTACACGTGTATGCACTAATGTACGCATATAATGACCGATCCCAGCACTAATGTACATATGTACGCACTAATGTTCGCATATAATGACCGATCCAGGCAAAAATGTACACATGCATGCACTAATGTACGCATATAATGACCGACTCCGTTGCCGGCTCCGTTTACACACACGTACGCACTAATGTACGCATGTAATGACTGATCCAAGCAATAATGTTGACATGTACGCCCTAATGTTCGCATATAATGACCGATCCAGGCAAAAATGTACACATGTACGCACTAATGTACGCATATAATGAACGGTGCCGGCACTAATGCATGCAATGTACGCTATCCTAACTAAGTCAATAATTAGGTATTTGATGGAAATGTAGAGTATTGATATGTATGATGATCTGCACTTGGTCAATATATTTAACCTATCTTCCACAGTTTGATTACACTCACCCAATTTTAATCTAGCAAATATCCCTTTGCAGATGTTATTTAGATTTCAGAACCTTATATCCATTACATATTATGGATGAGTCTCAGCGTCCTGATTCCAATAGATTTAATTCACTTCATTACTTGCAAAGTTTTATGTATGAATCAGTTTTACGTCATGTTAGATTAAGAGATTCAGTCAATCTCAGCTAACCTAACCTATTTTATACAAGTGGGAAAGTTATGTAGGTTACTGAAATATATGAATCTCCCCGTCGATTTATTCAACAATGTACGTCATTTGGGCAAGTGGGTTGCCATATACCGTCAAATGTATTATCCTCTCTATATAGGCCTCATTGTGATACGTGACTGGGGCTGTTGACTGGCGTCAAACCCTTGTTATCTCGCTCGTATGGTATGAATATCTCCATGTGCTTTTACATTTTGATCTATCTTTAGCAGTTCGACTACACTATTCCAATCGTGGTTGAGTAAATATTGGATATTTTTCATATGTAAAATTCATTGATTGATTTAATGCTACCCGTGATTCATATTATTTTGAATTTTGACACAATTCTACATCAAAACCAACATAACCTAACCAAATGTATGGTATTCACTCGTTGATACATACATATGAAGCCCTCAACAAGACTCTAAATAACACTTTTACACATATATAATTTTTATTGCGTGCTCACTCTCGACACGTATTAGTTAGCAGAGAGGGTCCCCATTTCAAATTTAGAAGGATGAATGTTACAAGTGATTCCCATTTGTTACCAGTTTCACACAAACGAACACTTCGTCTCATACCAGGTATACCTAAGTTACTTTAACATCTCTTGGCACGGCATCTTTTGATGACTTACACCTCAAATTTGCATTTTCTCTCAGATAATTTTTATATTCTAGAAGATGTCGTCCTTAAAGATGACGCTACAAATTGCTTGCTGATTTATCTTTATTCAAATTTACTTCTCTTCTGAACAGATTACACGACGCCATCCCCCCTTTTCTATTGAAATAGCACCAACTCAAGCTATGCACCATCCTCTCAAAACAGAATCACATCGTCGACTGAGCATGATTTGATCCGACTCTGATTTATATCCTATCAATCTGTAAACATCCAGAACATTTACCTCAGCTTCACCCCCCAGAATCTGTCAGTTCTTAACTTGTGATAATAACCAGCTTTTGCTTCGTTACATGGCATGAAACATATTCTACTGATTTTGGGATACATTTGTTACCTCTGATTGATACGATGCATTCATTGATTCACCTTTTGAATTTTAGGCTATGAAATCATTTAATTAGAGATTTACATGGTTTATTGGTATGTTAATTAGTATTATTCACAGATCTTGCTTGCACCAACAATGTTTTCTACACGTTTTGCTTTGAAACAGCATGGTTCGAATATCCAACTATACCCTTCATTTCAGCTAACTCTCCAAATCCTTCATGTACTTCATCATGTCTTTAATGCAAATACCGAAGGCTGTTCCAAAGACGTGATTCCACAGATGCATCGCTTGTTCTTCTTGTATTTAAATTATTCGATAATTAACCAATTCAAATTAATTCTGACGTTCATCCTCGAGAAATTGTTGCATGCGAACTAGATTTTCTTTTGATTTTCTGTAAAATTTGTTTTCCACTACCTCAGCTTTAATACAGTCCTTAAACTTTAAACTTTGTTACATACGACTGCATTTTCTTTAAACTTTGTTACATACGACACGTTAACAATTTTTTGCAACGTGAACATTTATTTTATTTATTCAACGACGAGCCGTCCTGCTTACACTGAACGTGACACTGATTCCCATCTCGGTATGCATCTAGCTAATGTATGTAGATTACATGCTGATTTTAGCAGAACACTATGCCTAACCTTGCCATCTATGACGTGATATTTGTATAAATGTATATGTTTTTATCTGTACATGTGTGTATATGTCTGTGTGTACGTATGCGTTCATGTATGCCTTCGTGTATGCGTTCATGTACGTGTATATATGTACGTGTGATAAAAAAAAAATTGAAGTTCTACATGAAAAAAATGGGTGACATCAGAAGCAAGTCGGTCTATTAAAGTTATACGATTGATACAAAAATATCTCCGAACTCAATTTTATTTTTATTTATTTATTCATTAATTGTTAACCTCAATTTGATATATATTTTTTTGTTATCACACATACATATATACATGTATATGAACGCATACATGAAGGCGTACATGAACGCATACGCTCATACAGACATATGCACACATATACAGATAAAAACATATACTTTTATACAAACATTACATCATAGATGGCAAGGTTAGGCCTAATGCTCTGCTAAAATCAGCATAAAATCTACGTACATTATCTAGATGCACACCAAGATTGGATTCAGCGTCACGTTGAGTGTTAGTGAAGCAGGACGGCCCGTCGTCGAATAAATAAAATTAATGCTCACGTTGCAAAAAATTGTTCACTGGTCTTGGAAGAAGAATTATCCGAAGGTGAATTAGATCAGATCGAACAAATTTTCACTGGTGTAGAAAATAGCAGTTATCTCGGAATGGGTAAAACAAGAATCAAAAGACTGAGAGATATCATTCATATATGGATGAAGGAAAAGGAAGCAGGATTTGGGTAACTAATGTCGACGCGTTGCAGTCGTATGTAGCAAAGTTTAAAGAAAATAAGAAAGCAAATCTCGAAATTGACATGATCCAGGTGGAAAATTATCATCATGACTGTAAAAAAGCTGCGGAAGTGGAAAACAAATTGTACCTAAGAAGGAAAGGAAATCTGGTTCGCATGCAGCAATTTCTCATGGATGAACGTCAGAATGTATTTGAATGGTTTAATTATCGAATAATTAAAATACAAGAAGAATCACGGCTATGGAACAGCCTTCGGCATTTGCATTAAAGACATGATGGAGTACAAGAAGGATTTTGAGAGTAAGCTGAAATATAGTGATGAAGGGTATGGTTGGATATTCGAACCATGCTGTTTCAAAGCAAAAGGTGTAAATAACATTGATGGTGCAAGCAAGATCTGCGAGTAATACCAATTAACATACCAATAAGCCATGTAAATCCTTAATTAAATGATTCCCTAGCCTAAAACTCAAAAGGTTAAGCAATGAGTGCATCGTGTCAGTCAGAGGTAACAAATGTATCCCGAAGTCAGTAGATTATGTTTCATCATGCCCTAAAACGGAGCAAAAACTGGTATTCATCACAAATTAAAAACTGGCAGATTATGGGGGGTAAAACTGGGGTAAATGTTCTAGATGTGTTACAGATTGATAGGATATAAATCAGAGTCGGATCAAATCATGCTTCGTCGACGATGTGATTCTGTTCTAAAAGGATGGTGCATAGCTTTAGTTAGCTCTATTTCAATAGAAAAGGGGGGATGGCGGTGTGTAATCTGTGCAGAAGGGAAGTAAATTTGAATAAAGATAAATCAACAAGCAATTTGTGGCGTCATCTCCAACGATGACATCGTTCAGCATATGAAAATTATCTGAAAGAAAAGGCAAATCATTGGTGTAAGTCATCAAAGGATGCCGTGCCAGGAGATGTTAAAGTAACTTAGGTATGCCTGGTGTGAGTCGAAGTGTTTGTTTGTGTAAAACTGGTTACAAATATGAATCACTTGTAACATTCATCCATCTAAGTTTGAAATGTGGGCCCACTCTGCTAACTAATACAGATCGAGACTGAGCAGGCAATAAAAATAATAAATGTATAAGTGCTATTTAGAGTCGTGTGGAGGGCTTCATATGTATATATCAATGAGTGAATACCATAAATATGGTTAGGTTAGGTTGGTTTTGATGTATAATTGTGACAAAGTTCAAAATAATATGAATCACGGGTAGCATTACAACAATCGACGAAATTTACACATGGAAAATGTCCAATTTACTCAATCACGATTGGAATAGGGTAGTTGAACTGCTAAAGATAGATCAAAATGTAAAGGCACGTGGAGAGATTCATACCATACGAGCGAGATAACAAGGGTTTGACGCCAGTCAACAGCCCCAGTCACGTATCACAATAAGGCCTATATAGAGAGGATAATACATCTGGCGGTATATGGTCACCCACTTGTCCAAATGACGTACATTGTTGAATAAATCGACGGGGAGATTCATATATTTCAGGAACCTACATAACTTTTACACCCGTATAAAATAGGTTAGGTAGCTTAGATTTACTAAATCTTGTTATCTAACATGACGTAAAACTGATTCATATTCAAAACTTTGCAGGTAATGAAGTGAATTAAATCTATTGGAATCAGTATGCTGAGACTCATCCAAAACATGTAATGGATATAATGTTCTGAAATCTAAATAACATCTGCAAAGGAATATTTGCTAGATCAAAATTGGGTGAGTGTAATCAAACTGTGGAAGATAGGTTAAATAAATTGACCAAGTGCAGATCATCATACATATCAATACCCTACATATTCATCAAATACATAATTTTGGACTAGGTTAGGAAAGCGAACATTGTAAACATTAGTGCTGGCACCGTCCATTATATGCGTACATTAGTGCGTACATGTCAACATTATCGTCTGGTTCGGTCATTATATGCAAACATTGGTGCGTACATGTCAACATTATCGCCTGGATCGGTCATTATATGCGTACATTAGTGCGTACATGTGTGTAAATGAAACCGACAACGGAGCTGGTCATTATATGCGTACATTAGTGCGTTCATGTGTGTAAATATGCATACATTAGTGCATACATTTGTGTACATGGTGACTGCAGCGCTCATTATAAGCGCACATTGGTGCGTACATGTGTACATTAGTGCTGGGACCGGTCATCATAAACGTACATAAGTGTACATGTGTGACCATACATAACTATCGAACCTATCTAAAAAAGGTTAGGTTATGCTGACCCTACGGCTAATAGACAATACATTTAAAGTTAACAGCCAGTTATGCTGCGGGGGGCTCTGACATAATGTGCATCTGTTTGGTCCATCTCTTTGAATTTAGTCGATCCTAGTCACATCCTGGTCATAAAATGATTCAATTTACATGAAAAGTTGTCACGAGAGGGGGGACAAACATGCGAAATGTACGAGTGTGACCTTAAATTCTGGGATTCTGTTCGCTATTAACCTAAGCAAATCACTACAAAGACCCTCAGCCTCGTTGTACGATCTCTCTAACATGGCAATGAAACTTGGGGCACATCAACATGAACATGACCGAAAGTCCAACTGACTACATAAGAACGAAAACCCCATCTCTATACCAGGACCTGACCGACCATTAAATCATGTTCTAAAACGGAGGATATGCTAGGGTACGGATTTACATAATTTATTTATATAATCCCGCTCGAAAGATCATGGGATGTATGCAGTCATGAGATATCAGCACTCATGGGAAACCTCCACTCATGGGATAGGGTACTTAGACTCGCAGGTGACTCTTTGTTATCATACATTGACATATAAATCGCTAATTATGTAGGTTAGGCGCGATTTACATTCTAGAATTATGTTGACTGCGATTCTAGAATTATATTGACTGCGAAAGCAATATTAAAATGGTAACACACACCTACAAATCCATTAATGCTATTGAAAATCCCTACGCTATAGCATATTGTTATATTTGATGACATCAACACCGAATCCTATCCTAATTTCGAATAATACGGTCTATCTTATTTGATGTATCAGGTAGCAACAGTTATCTGCTGGATGATGTATCATGGAACTAATCCTATGTGCAATTAATTAATATACAGTAAACAGCTAAGGAAACCCAGATTGTAACAGAAACAAAATTTTATATAACTAAAAGGAACTACCAGCAATAATCGTATAGGAACGTAAAATATACGTGAAACATCACTATTATACAGTTACCGAACAATTATGCCTAAAATAATGTGTTCTGTGTAGGTAACAAACGTAATAATCCCTGAATTCTTATGAATATATAAGAAAAATGGTTCAAAAATCGATTATAAAAAGGACTGAATGCAATATCTAGACGTATTGCGTTCCAATATTTTCAACACAACCTTGTTCAAAATTATACAGGAATAATAAAATCCCAATGTTATTCTATATTAGAGCCGATAATTACGATCAAACTGGAGGTATCCTAACAATTCGAGGTATGATACAGGTATCCGTTACCAACATTGTAAGAAATAAACTGAACTGAATAGTAAATGATCATTTATCTCCAGTGCCATGCATCTCTAACGGTTCTGTTGTATCGATGCCTGAGTGTTAAGAGGATAGCCCCATACTGCGTACAACCGCAGGTAGACCGGGGCGGATTGCACCATGTTTGCACTCAGCTAATGGTTCCCAAGGCGCCTCGTGGCTGGCTGGCTCCAAGCGTCGGTGGACACAGTAGTACCACTGCACTACTTGGACCAGTCTGGTCATTGCACCATACTAGTATATCCACATGTTTGGAGCGGGGTACGGGGAGATGGTGGTCCCACACGAAGAGATGATGGTCACTCGCTGAGAGATGCAGGTTACGGGACATCTGTAACCTGCATCTGTTATCCAAGTCAACTGATAATGTGATTGAAATCGAATATCAAGACGTAAAAAAAAGCATCATTTTGTAGCACTGTATCTAATTATGATTATTTATACCCAACACTGTATCAATCAAGTGAACACATAGCTAGTAACCTTATAAATCTCTGGTAACTATTCAAAATCGCACAACCATTATAAAATATCTAAGCAATTCGCTATCAACCGCCGTGTTACTCTATTAAGCGTTCACAATGGGGCACGACCACGCCCATGCGGATCCTCTATTTGCCACGTGATCATTATCTTGACTCGTGGGTCATTCATACTTGGCCCCCTGCTGAGACCCACCTGTTTGCTCCGCCCCAGCCTAACTTTGAGGTATCGTGACTAGGGTGTAAAGTGTACGGACATGGCAAAAAAAAGTATGTTCTTGCAAACAGTAAACGGAAGTGCTCAGCAACAGTAGATCAGCGTTTCAAAGAGAGAACGCTCTAGCGTACCATCATACACTTTCAGCTTTAGGAAAGCGTAACAGCTCTCATCACAAGACAAAATTGCCCTGCAAGAAGAAGTATATTTGTAATAGATACATGACCGACGGACTCGGGAGATGTGATCAATTTAGAAAAAGAGCAAGACATTTCAAGTTTTATTATTATAACAACCTATTGCTATATATAATAAATACTTGCAGATAATGAACGTGTAAAACACAGAACAACAATCACAATCCGACCACAGCCTGGTTGCATGCATACGGTGAGCAATCTCCTTCTGGTCCGGGTCTTGCTTATCTGGATCAGAATGCTGAGAAATTATAGCTCTGGTAAAACTGCCATGCTATTATAATAAACAATAAATACGTATGATAGAAATATACACAAATAAAATACATCTCCACTCCAGTCGAAAGCTTGGGAGGGGTCGTGTCCGGCGCCCTCCGTCCGCCTAAAAACCTAATCTAAATACGTTAGTATCCGTAATATATACGCCAAATTATACCATATCTATACTCCCATCTTTGCTCCGTCACCTTCGCACCCCAATACGATGCAAATCACAGAATCTGTTCCACTCTTTTCAATAAAGCGTGGTAGTTTCTTCATTACTTCGTCTCAAGACAGCGTCAAGGGGTCCTATGAACATACAATGCCCATTGTGCGGTAATAGGTTTCTTCATTTGGTTAGTACCAAGAAGCCATCGCTGGGGAGTCTACCCATTGACAAACTGAAGCGACCGAAAATAAATGCCCATGAATCCCTGAGGCGGATACATGATTGTTAACAGCGAAAGCGACCCCAACAAAATGGGACATTGGATCCTTGAATTTAAAAAATAAGAATAAAGGCGACTTATTCGATTCATTTGGGTTTAAACCAATAATATATGCAGAAAATATAGCTGCATGTTACAAAACTCATGCAAATATACATTTAATATTAAAGAAACCAATTCAAAGTAATCATTCATTGGTCTGTGGAGCATACTGTTCTAACTTTGCTATCATGTTTGTCGACATATCCCCGTGAAACGATTATCCAAAGTTTCTACAATAAAGAAATACAGAAAAATGATACCAAAGTCAAGACATTCGTCGTAAACCTATAAACATTCGTCTAACTGAAACATGTGCGGAACCATGACATTTCATACCGCATGCAAAGTATTATGTAATTGTGCCTAATAAAATTAAACTATATATCTATGTTACTTATCCTATTATTTCCATTGGTTTGTGATGAATTACATTAAAAAACGCCAAATGCCTACGCAGTTGAAAAGGGCAATTATACCGTGAACGGATACTATGTTATACCCAAGGCATACATCTATAACAACTAAATTGATACACAATACACAAAACCCACAATAACCCATTCATCTGCACCACACATTACACCTGTCGCACCGACACCCCACACCGCCGATAACCCTCCCCTACACCGTCCAACACTCGGTCAAATGTATCCCTTCTCACACGAGAGCCGCTAGATGTATCCTTTATAGCTATTTTTGCCATCAATTTATGATTGTTAGCAGCCACAAATCATCGAGCAACATTTCCAATGAAGCATTAATGTAATAGTGATTATGGAATGTTTTTTTTTCAGACACGATTGGTCGCCTCTCCTCGAAACTTTATTATCCCGCAACTTTGAAAGTGCAACTCCTTTTAAATGTTTACTGTAAGTCGGCGCATCAGAAATCCATAATGTAGTTTTAACGACCACCGGAAAGAAGCTTTAATCGATCTTGGAACTGGCACATCAGCTGCGCTTAGCCTTAGATGGGACCAGTTGGAACTGTCACATCAGCTGCGCTTAGCCTTAGATGGGACCAGTTGGAACTGGCACATCAGCTGCGCTTAGCCTTAGATGGGACCAGTTGGAACTGGCACATCAGCTGCTTTTAGCCGTAGATGGGACCAGTTGGAACTGGCACATCAGCTGCGTTTAGTCGTACTTGAAATCAGTAGAAACTGGGCGCTTCAGCTGCGCTAAATCGTAATTGAAATCAGTTGGAACTGAGCACATCAGCTGCGCTTAGTCGTAGGTGAAACCAGTTGGAACTGGGTACATCAGCTGCGCTTAGTCGTAGTTGAAATCAGTTGGAACTGGGCACACCAGCCGCGCTTAATCGTAGTTGAAATCAGTTGGAACTGGGCACATCAGCTGCGCTTGTAGTTTTAACGACCTCCGGAAAGAAGCTTTAATCTATCTTGGAACTGGCACATCAGCTGCTCTTAGCCTTAGATGGGACCAGTTGGAACTGGCACATCAGCTGCGCTTAGCTGTAGATGGGACCAGTTGGAACTGGCACATCAGCTGCGCTTAGTCATTGTTGAAACCAGTTGGAACTGAGCACATCAGCTGTGCTTGGTAGTAGTTGAAATCAGTTGGAATTGGGCACATCAGCTGCACTTAGTCGTAGTTGAAACCAGTTAGAATTGGATACATCGTCTGCGCTTAGTCGTAGTTCAAACCAGTTGGAACTGGGCACATCAGCTGCGATTAGTCGTAGTTGAAACCAGTTGGAACTGGGCACATCAGCTGCGCTCAGTCGCAGTTGCAACCAGTTGGAACTAGGTACATCAGCTGGGCTTAGCCGTAGATGAAACCAGTTGGAACTGGGCATATAAGCTACGCTTAGCCGTGGAATCGGTAAGAATTGGGCACATCGACTGCGTTTAGCTGTCGGAACTAGATGGAACTGGGTACATCAGCTGCGCTTAGCCGTAGTTGGAACCATTGTGAACTGGGTACAGAAGCTGCGCTTAGCCGTAGATGGTACCAGTTGGAACTGAGCACATTAGCTGTGCTTAGCCGTAGTTAGAACCAGTAGGAATAGGGTACATCAACTGAGCATAGTTGTAGTTGGAACCAGATGGAACTGGGTTAATCAACGGTGCTTAGTCGTAGTTGGAACCAGTTGTTGGCTAAGACGTGGCTATTAGCCAGACGAGAAGCCAGTGTCGAAGAGGCATCTCTCTCTCCTTGTTGGTGTAGACGGTGCGCATCCGGGGCTGGTTGATGGCACTGTCTACAACAACAAGGAAAGTTACATGTGTTTACAAGTGTAAGAAGACAACAACAGGACTATTGGCCCAAACTAGGTTGCCTTTTGATAGCAAGATTGAAATTTCTAAAGTAGAACGTCTATGAGAGCTTCATGTGCTATTTCTGTTTTAATACCATCAAGAAAGGGAACAGTTTAGCTATTTATCGTCGATTTATGTAAAACTTATTGAGTCGAGACTAAAACGTTCCGAGTGTATTGCTGTTTACAGCCTCCGATGGAAGTTTGTTCCATTCTTCGACAACTCTATTCGTGAAGAAATTGAGCGTGATGTCGAGTGAGAAACGTTTCCCAACGATTTTGTTTCTATTATTTCTATAGTCACTCCGTTCGTATCTAGAGTGAAAATGCTCGCTCGGTCGACGTTTTCCTTACCCTTCATAATCTTCCACACTCAACGTTTCTCTAGCGAACAAAGATTGAGTTCACGTAGCCTGTCTTCATACGATTTATTTCGCAGCGAAGGGATAAGATTGGTAGCTCTGCGTTGATCCATCTCTAATTTGATAACGTATTTTCTAAGATATGGAGATCAAAAATTAACGGAATCCTCGCGATGCGGTCTAACAAATGCATTGTATAACTTGAACACACTATGTGGGTTTTTGAACGAGATATTGCGGGATATCATACCTATCATTTTGTTGCTTTGAGAAGGAGATGCCTCTTCGATACTGGCTCCTCGTCTGGGTAATGGCCCCGTCTTCACCAACAAGGAGAGGGAGATGCCTCTTCAATACTGGCTCCTCGTCTGGGTAATGGCCCCGTCTTCACCAACAAGGAGAGGGAGATGCCTCTTCAATACTGGCTTCTCGTCTTGGTAATGGCCCTGTCTTCACCAACAAGAAGAGGGAGATGCCTCTTCAATACTGGCTTCTCGTCTGGGTAATGACCCCGTCTTCACCAACAAGGAGAGGGAGATGCCTCTTCAATACTGGCTTCTCGTCTGGGTAATGGCCCCGTCTTCAC
>SDVV010003293.1:0-21598 GCA_016164225.1 Gammarus roeselii | reverse complement strand
TGACGCGGCGGGGGTAAACCAGTGAAAACTGTTGGGCCCTGCTGCTGACGACGGTTCCTCGGTGCATTCGGGACCCTGAGTGTAAGTTGAGGGGCTACTGGCCGGACCCTTTAGCACAAAGGGGCTAAGGTGTGTGAGTGTGAGCGTATGAGGGTGTGAGGTGCGCCTTGCCGTCGGCCACCCCCCTTTCTGGGGATGCGGCCTTGTGTCTGTATCTGTATCTGTACGTTTCCAGGTCAGTTGAGTGCAACATAGACCTCAGCCATGACAGCGCCTCCAGGATTCAGAGGAGAAGCTATGCGGCGCGCAGAAACAGATATCGTGCAACGAGAGAGCCTCCCAATTAAAAGGAGCTCGACTCCGGAGCGAATGCGCACTTTGCGCCTAAAATCGGGTTGCCATGGAGGATTCGCTAACGCACCGCTCGTCCCCCGACAGGCTCACTTTGAGACCACTAGGGGCAAGACCGCGTTCTCTTTCCGACACATTACGGCAGAAGTAGGTACGAATGATCTCCAGCTCCGCGCTCAGACCCTGCGCGGCTAGGTCCTCAGTGCGTCACTGACGAGTTTCTTGCTCGCATTCATGATCCCGTCTTACGGATGGCACGCAAGTTCCCCCGCTGTCACTACATTGTTCGTATGAGTACTCCACCTCGCTCCAAGTCCTCAGGTGACTGTGGAAAGCTAGAACGCTCCCTTTTCCGTAAGTACTAACGCTCTTCCGGCGGCCCTCAGGAGTCAACAAGCACACGGGCACGAAGCCACGCCTTGGGTCAAATGCTTCCTGTCCAAAGGTCTCTTTTAAAAGGGGCGCCATGACCCCCATCTCTCTCGATTACAGTCTCTTACAGACAACACGAGAGCGCTCTCAACCCCCTCGTGTTAGACTTCCTGCGCAAAGGCATAGTCACGGCAGGGCCCAAACAACCAGCTTTCGCAACTCGTATCTTTGCGGTCCCCAAGGCTTCGGGAGGGGATCAATTATTGATCGACCTCTCAAAATTCGACAAATGCATCCCGATAACCGCGTTTCGAGGGTCCAACCTGCAACGAATACGAGCGGTGCCGAAGTCCCCTCTCTGGTTCACCAAGGACGCTTTCTAACACGTCCAACTCATCCCAGGTTCCAACAGTTCCTGGCCTTCCTACTACGAAGCCAACGGTGCCTTTTTATTTCCCTCCCATGCAGCCTCAACCTGGGACCAAAAGTCTTTACAACGATCGCGAAGCTATCCCTTCGCTTGCTCCACCAGCAAGGGATAGATGTGGCCTTCTACATCGACGACTGGCTGCTCCATGCACCGACTGCACTTCACTGCCAGCGCACTAAACAGACGGTCTGCGACTTTCTCCTCATGCTCAATTGCCACGTCCACCTGGGGAGACTATTCTGGAACCCACCCAGCAGTTCGACTTCCTGGGGGTAACACTCAATGGAGAGGCCGGGCTCATCGCCCCGACCTCACAGCACATCGACCGCCGCAGGGATATGGCCAGGAAGATACTTCCCAGCAGAACTCTCTCGCTTCGACAGCATCAAAGTTCCCTCTGCCTTATGTATCAACGAACACCTTACCTACACCATGCTCACCACTTCCTCAACGGAGTGGTGCTATCAGCACGATTCCTGCACCTATCCAGCAAGACCAGTCATCTCAACAATCCCCACCGCCGCGCAATACAGCGCTGGAGCAGCGAAGCTTTCCTTCACTCTGACGTCCCGTTCGTAATGCCTCTACCGATGCACCTCCTGTGGAAGGACGCATCGGGCGACGCGCGGGGGCTGTATGCAGCAGCGACTAGCAGTCTTACGGCCGCTGGTCGCCATTGGGATGTGTTCACCATGTTACGTCGAAAGAATCACCGGCCATCGTACATGCGCTGCGGGCACGAGCTCATTGGCACCAATTTGCGTGTTGTCAGACAACAAGGCGGACGTAACCATAGTGAACCACTTGGGCTCCAGCAAGACCTCGGCGTAAGAAGTTCGGAGCACAGCTTCTAAGATCCTCCATCGCCGTCACTTCTTGCTTCTCGCGACCTACTTTCCAGGATCGCAGAACGTCCGGACCGATCAGCTCTCACGCCTCCAGCCAGTAGAAAAGAAGTGGACGCGGACGCCTCAAGGCCTCGCCCACCTCTCTGCCCTGCGCGGGACTAGACGAATAGACCTCTTCGCAAATCCGGGAAACCACAACTCACTTTTTGCAGCTCTGGTTTATCACCTACGAGCATTTTCTGGGTTTCCTCCAATGCGACTGGGCTCAGTGAAGGGAAATATACCTGTTCCCTCCATACAGGATCTTGCTACCGTATCAACCGCGTGTCGTAGAAGGCGACTAAAAGGGCGCCCCGTAGCCGGGAGTAGAATCATGCTACCGTAACCCCTGCGTATCATAAAAGGCGACTAGGAACGGGCTGAGTGAAGGGGCTAGGAATCCCGTTCTATGTAAACCCTTCCTCGAAGACGAGCGGGTGCAGGTGAGGCTCACGCCTCTCCGAACCATATTGTTAGGGTCGCTGAATGTGTGTGGCTGTAGTACGAATGATGTAAAGAGGAGAGAGATTGGTGAGATGTTTGGGAGGAGGAAGTTTGATGTGTTGACGCTGAGTGAGACGAAATTAAAAGGTAAGGGAGAATGTGAGTTTGGTGTGGTAAGTGAAAGAAAGTCTGGTGTGCAGGAAGGTTGGGCATGAGAAGGGGTGGTTTTGATAATGAGTGATCGGTTGGCTAGTAGCGTTACCGAGTGGGAGGAGGTATCCTCAAGATTGATGTGGGTGAAAATCAAGTTAGGCGTAGAAAGATGGGTATTTGTGAGTGCGCACGGACTTGGCAGTGAGAGGAGTGAAGAGGAGAGGGAGCAATTGTGGACTGACCTGAGTGAGTGTATTGAGAGTTTTGGTGGTCATTTCAATGTTGTTGTACTGGGTGACCTTAATGCGAGAGTTGGAGATGTAGTGGTGGAGAATGTGATAGGAAGGTATAGCGTTCCCGGTAGAAATGACAGTGGAGAAAACCTGATAGGTCTGTGTATTGAGCAGGAGATGGTGGTCGGTAACAGTTTGTTCAAGAAGCGAGATATCCACATGTACACATGGGTAAGAATGACCCGTGGTGCAGTGGTGGAGAGAGCACTGATGGATTTTGCGCTAATATCTAGGAGAGTGGTGGGGAGACTGTTGGATGTGCGGGTGTTGCGAGGGGAGGGTGGAGGAGTGTCTGACCATCTGCTGGTGGAAGGTAGATTGAGAGTGGAGCAGAAGTGAAAGGGCAACAAACGAGTGGGAGGAGAAAGAGAGGTAGTGAAAGTGAGTGGACTGAATGTGAGAAGTAGAGCCAAGGAGTTCCAGCAGGCGTTGAGGGAAGAACATAACAACGTGAGAGGACAGGACCTGAGAGATGTGGAGGAAGAATGGGAGACGTTAAGGGATGCGTTGCAGAGATGTGCGAAGAAGGTGTGTGGTGCGCGCCGTGTGGGCGGATGCAGGAGAAAAGGAGGTCAAACTGGCGGTGGCACGGAAGAGAGGAGCGTTTGAGGAGTGGTTGCAGGTAAAATAGGTGGTAACCTATGAAAGCTACAAATAGAGGAGAATCGAGGTGAAGCGGGTTGGTGAGGAGAGCCAAAAGGGACGCCGATGCCAGATGGGGCAGACGGTTGTGCCAGAATTTTGAGAACAAAAAGATGTTATGGAAAGAGGTGAAGAGGGTGAGAAAGGGAGAGACCGGAAAGGAGGAACTGGTGAAAGAGGAAAACGGCCAGTTGTTGTTGGAAAGTGGTGATGTACGGAAGAGGTGGGCCGAGTATTTATCTTGATTAGTTGTTGAATGTCGAGGATGACAGAGAGGCTGACATTGTTGCTGTGGGTGGTGGTGCTCGGATGCCGGTTTTGGGAGAAAGACTTGTGACGAACATTACCAGGAAAGAGGTGCCGGAGGCGGTGGAGGTGATAAAATCAGGAAAAGCCCCTGGTATGGATGGCGTTGCGACCGAGTGCCTGAAGGAGGTTGGAGTAACGATTGTCGAATGATTGGTGAGGTTAATGAAATTGTGTGTAATGGCAGGCGTGGTACCGATTGAGTGGCGCAGTGCCTGCATTGTTCCGCTATATAAGGGCAAAGGAGATAAAAATAAATGCTGCAACTCGAGAGGTATCAGTCTGTTATGTGTGCTTGGTAAGTTGTACGGGAGAGTGCTGATCAAAAGGATTAGAGGCTGTACGGACTGCGCAATTGGAGAGGAACTGTGTGGCTTCAGGAGTGGTAGAGGGTGTGCCGATCAGATTTTCAAAGTGAGACAGGTCTGTGAGAAGTACCTTGCCAAAGGAAAGGATGTGTTCTGGGCCTTCATGTATCTGGAGAAGGCATATGACAGGATTGACAGGGCAGCGCTGTGGCGGGTGTTGCGTTTGTATGAAGTGGGCGGACACCTGTTGAAAGCGGTGCAGAGTTTCTATGTTGGCAGCCGAGCATAAGTTAGAATGGAAAACGAGGGGAGTGATTGGTTCACAGTGAATGTGGGACTGAGACAAGGCGGCGTGATGTCTTCCTGGCTGATCAACCTCAATATGGATGGAGTGGTCAGGGAGGTGAACGCCAGTGTGTTGGGTCGTGGCTTGGAACGGTTGGAAGCGAATGAGCGGAGTTGGCAGTTGAGCCAGTTGCTATTTGCTGATGAAACGGCCCTGTTAGCGGATTCAGAGGAGAAGCTATGTAGGCTAGCGTCTGAGTTTGGTTGAGTGTGTGAGAGGAGGAAGCTTCGAGCGAACTTGGGTAAGAGTAAGAAATGAGATGCTCGAGGACTGTCGATGCGAGCAAAATCCGTTCCCCCTAAATGGAGAGCTCTTGGAGGAAGTTCAGTGTTCCAAGTATCTGGGCTCCCATGTGGAGATAACTGAACTAGTGGCAACTGAAATGGAGGCGCGAGTGAAGGAGGGGTGTCAAGTGTTGGGTGCACTGACGAGTGTAATGAGCTGTAAGACGTTGGGGATGGGAGCAAAGAGAGAGCTGTATGAGGGTGTTGTTGTCCCAACTGTGCTCCATGGAGCTGAGACTTGGGGGGTGAGAGCAGAGGAGAGAAAAAGGTTGAATGTTTTCAAGATGAAATGTCTGAGGAGCATGGCTGATGGTGATGCGGAGGCGAGTTGTCGCAGACCTAGAGGTAGACCGAAGTTTGGGTGGATGGATGATGTGAAGCAAGCGTTAGGAAGGAGACATGAATGTGGAGGTAGCGAGAGAGCGTGCAATGTACAGGCGTGAGTGGAGAATGTTTGTGAATTGTTGATTTTGACGCTGCTCTGTTGGGCTTTACCGCTGTCGGGATGGTCGTGGGTAGGGGGGTTGGGCCGGCCATTATGACGCGGCGGAGGTAAACCAGTGAAAACTGTCGGGCCCTCCTGCTGACAACGGATCCTTGGACTGCACTTGTGACCCAGAGTGTATGTTGCGGGGGTACCGGCCGGACCCTTTAGCACAAAAGGGCCAAGTTGTGTGAGTGTGAGCGTTTGAGAGTGTGAGGTGGGCCTTGACGTCGGCCACCCCTCTTTCTGCGGGATGCGGTTCAGTGTCTGTATCTGTATCTCTATACAACCTGATCCACCAGGTGACATACAAGCTCGAGACGTACCGCTAAAGCGGCGTCCTCGTGATGTCGACTACCCCAACACACTGTGGGGGTCCAAGGTCGTCGCGTCCTTCAGCAACCTTTCGCCCACCTTCGACGTGTCCCAGCACGTTGAAGGCAAGGAGGTGCCTAAAACATCACGACCTTTCTCGAGTTATCTCGCATCAAGTTTTTCAAAACGGTGCTCACCACCAAAGACAATAGATTGCTCGCAGACACCCTGGTCAACACGCACAGGCAATCCACACAACGCCAATACCAAAAGCTGCTGGACTCGTTTCCAAGCGGGGCTACGCGCCACGAAGGTGCTGTCTATCAACCGGTCCACCTCCTACCCGTTCCTGCAATATGCCGGCAAGTAGAAGCAGCTCGTTCCTCGTACAGTTTTGGCTTACAGGAAGGCGCTTCATTTGCCTCTCTTTCATGGGTTTGGCATCACAGCCCGCGAGGCGATCTTCAAGGAGCTGGCAAAGGCCCAATTTCACGAGAACCCAACACAAAGACGCTTCGTGCCGCAGTGGAAGCTGGAGCCGGTTTTTGACATGCTCGCCTCCCCTCGCTTTACTACTCAGACGACGTCAGTATTGGCGTTCTTTCAGAAGACTCTGTTGCTCGTCGCTCTCGCAGCAGGAAACAGGGTCTCGGAGATTGCAGCAACAGCACGCACGGGACTTATTATCTCCAAGAACCGTCCATGCGGGCTCGTACTGACAGCTGACAAGTTACAGTACTGAAACCAGACCCTCACCCACACGCCACCGCACATCTCTATCGCCTCGCTGCTGCCGGATGGCCGAGCACACGGCCTGGGCCTTATGACCATACTCAACGCCTGCGTAGCACGATGTCCGTCGAACAATGACTTGTTGCTCATCCATCCTACTTCAGGCAAACCACTCAAGACATCATCGATGGGCATTACATCTGCTTGTTTATCAATGAAGCCAAACCGCATGCCTTCACTAAAGCTCACGACGCCAGGAAATCTGCCTCATCTCTCGCTTGGACGCGTGGGGTCCCTCTCCAAGACTTCATATCCAAGGAGTTCCGGAAGTCGCCCCACGTGTTCGGGTACAAGTACCTATTTGTAATGGGGAACCCTAACCAACCTTGCGTCTCACTGAGAGCCAGGTGGATAGTCCCTCTCGCGTCAAAGGTTTGTGACATTACGCTAGCTAATGCCAAAAACTTTGGTACATATTATAGGGTACGTGTATAAGGTTATCTTACCATGTCGTTATGCAGTAATCAACACTACGGCTTCAGGATAAGGATTACGCCCGTTTCCTCAGTATATATTTACTTTATCCGACTCACTGTACGGCAAGGTTACCATATTAGCTGTGGTCTACATGGTAGATACTTCAATATCGAGGATTCTACTGCCACTACCCGGCTGTTCATTCACACTCATACTAGAAGGCAGTATATATTGATGTACATAATACTCTAGGCCCACATATTGTTTGGCTGCTATGAGCTGGTATATTGGTTGTCGTAGGCGCCAAGCAATACTTGTCTTGGCCTATGATTACAGTCCGTTATCATTTCCTTAGACGGCATGAGCTTCTTTGGGAACACCCATTTCAAGAGGCAGACAATCCATCCAATTTCTGTGCTCTTCTGGCATAGGCCAGCTTGCGCTACATGATGGTATTTATTATGCTAGATAAATGGTTCTTACGAGTGGAAGAGAATATAACTTTTGTTATCTCGATTCTCTCGATAAAAGCTATTTTTCTGGAATGTAGTGAGAGCCATATGGGGTCTTTTCTTCCCCCTGCTATCTTAACAATGCACTCCTCACGGTAGGCAGCTTTGCTAGCCCTCATGAATGACGGAGCTCGGCAGACCTCGCTTAATAGGCAGGGAGGGGGTTGGGGATTCAGCCGGCCTAGACAGCTGGGCGCGGGAGACTCCACTCTGTACCTAGCAGACATTTAGACCGCCAGGCGTAGAAGACGCCACGCTGTATACAGCAGACATTTAGCCAGATTTTTACCTAAAAACTCGGGGACAGTCGAGAAACTAAGAAGTTTCGAGATTCCCGAGTAAGGTTAAAGGACACAAAGGTTTAAATCGGTTGAAAAACACATTCAATGAAAGTTATCAAGATTCTCTCGTAAATACGTCTCTTCAATGTTTTCTTTTCAAAATTCATTCGAATAAAAAACAGAAGCGCAATGCTAAACCATATTGCTCTTACTACATTACAGAGAAATTTATTTTTATCAAAAGAATCGAGATAACAAAAGTTATCATGTAATGACAAATTTCAGGCATATTGACAAAGTCTGACGCAGGCTAGATAAGAGGACACAAACAAAAACATCAGCCTGATCAAGAAAGGCGAGTAGCTAGAACGTTCTAGATATACAGCATCTAGTGAAGCCTCATTGTTACCTATTGGATTACCTTACACGTTTCAAAAAGACATCGAATGCGAGTGCACGTCAGGTCACAAACTTTAATACTGCAACGAAATTTTATCTGCATCTCGTAGCCAACATATTTCAAACATTTCGCACCGCACCTGATGTCTGTCAGTGTAGTCTGACTTGCGAGGTGCTGCGTCTTGTTGTACAGCAGCAGCAGCTTGTCCGCTGTTATGAGGTGCTGCTCGGCAGTGCTCTCAGGACACGGCTGCAGGCACCTGCTAACCTGCAGCCAGGTCAGGTGACGGTGCAGCATGTACACCTGAGCAAGGAGCAAGGAAAGATAGCGGTACGGGTATCACATGAACGAAGTAAGTGATTACATATTATCAACGACTTCCTCGAGGCGGTTTTCATTTTCAACTTTTCTCTGCTCGATATTGAACACTCATAACTTTCAATAACCTACCTCAGTGGGAATAAATGATTTCATAATATTACTTACACCTACTTAGCTCTATTTGAATGATCATTGCTAGCTTGCTTCTCTGTGGTTTTAATGAAAAAACCGGTCTCAGACGTGTCTTGAGTGACCAAGTCACTCTTGAATAAATCTGAGAGTTGCCGGCCAAATCAACAAGTCAGAGAAGGGCCGTATCAACTCGCACAAAAGAGTGCCTTGCCAACTCCCGTCTAAGCGTAACGTCCTAATTCCCGTAAAAGAGTGTCTTCCCAGCTCCAGTCAGAGTGTCTTCCCAGCTCCAGTCAGAGAGTGTCTTCCCAGCTCCAGTCAGAGAGTGCCGTCCCAACTCCCGGCAAAGGGTGCCTTCCCAACTCTCGTCAAAGGGTGCCTTCCCAACTCTCGTCAAAGGGTGCCTTCCCAACTCTCGTCAAAGGGTGCCTTCCCAACTCTCGTCAAAGGGTGCCTTCCCAACTCTTGTCAAAGGGTGCCTTCCCAACTCTTGTCAAAGGGTGCCTTCCCAACTCTTGTCAAAGGGTGCCTTCCCAACTCTCGTCAAAGGGTGCCATCCCAACTCTCGTCAAAGGGTGCCTTCCCAACTCTCGTCAAAGGGTGCCTTCCCACCTCTCGTCAAAGGGTGCCTTCTCAACTCTCGTCAAAGGGTGCCTTGCCAGCATATGTCAGAGTACCGTTCTAACTTACGTCATAGAGTGGCGGTCGTAAATTTCGTCACAGTTGCCGTCCACAATAGCGTTAGGGAGTGGACTTCCCAAATTTAGTTGGTGACTGGCCTTCCCCAATTGAGTCAGAGAACGACCGTCCTAACGTCGTCCCAACTAATGTGTAAGAAAGTGGGTATCCTAATTCGTCAGTGACGGTCCCAACTTTCTGTCAGAGTGGCTTTCCCAACTTGCGGCAGAGTAACCGCCACAACTTAAGTCGGAGAGTGGCCGCATTAACTCACGTCAGATTGGCTGTGCTAACTTACGTCAGTGGGCACACCATCAGGCTGCAGCGTGACGAGCGCCCTGAGCTGCTGCAGCAAGCCAGCGGCAGCTTCCTCACGCACCAAGACGAAAAAACGTCTCACGTCGCTGAAGGCGCACCACTTGCTGCCAAAGCGAGTCAGGTAACCGAGCATCTCCGTTTCCACATGCACTGAAACGCAGAGACGAAAAAAAATCGAATCAAGGAATTTGGATGTAGGCTAATGTGATGGCTGAACTTTCAAATCTTAGCAACAAAATATAATGATACAAATGTATTGGAATGCTGTGTGAGGTTCATGGTGATTTGAACCTAGTTACTTCCAAAACTTTAAAACCTTCAGCATCATAAATAGAGTAAAAAACATTTTCTCCTGATGTGAATTAGAAGAAGAAACTAACAGAAGTCTAACTTCTGAGAAGGAAAATTTCATCCAATTCTGAATGTTTCATATTCGTAACATCTCCGAGATCCTGGCATGGTGCACCGCTTATCCTCACCCTGGAGCTTGTCCAGCAGGTAGCTGTAGCCCGCCTTGTCCAGCTGCCACGCCAGCTGCAACAGCGCCAGGTAGGGTGCACGGTACTTGATGCCGTGCTGCTCTTCGCTGGTCGCCAGCACGCTTCTCAGCCACGACACGCCCTCAGACAGTACACCAATGTTGACGTTCTCTGAGAAGATGATAATGCCGAGTAGAGACTTGTTACTCAAATGCTTACCTAAAATACTGGGGGCTTGCTTTGGGCGGTAGTGTTCAGATCACATCTCGTCCTCACTATCATGATCAAGATGGCAACTCCGAGGAAAACTTGTTAACAGTAGCACCAAATTTTTGCTCGCAGGCAACAACATTTTGATGGGAACTTGTATTTAATTGTCGTAATTCAAGGATAAAGATTTTTTTTTAACACAGCAAAGCTTTATCCTATAAATTTGAATATAATATTTCAGACGAGAGAATCAAGCAGAATAACCCTGACATTAGTAGAATACGATTTCACGTAGGACTATTTGATGGGGAAGCGCAGCAATGGAGCCCAGATCACACAATCAAGACCTAAGCGCCCAGACATTCCAACTAGGGTAGTTATTTTGATTATAGTTAGACGATTCAATACATCTGTGGTCAACACATGTGTAGCAGTTACAGGACAGTCCTAGTTACAAACCTGGGTCGTCTTCTGGAGTAGAAGTAGGATTAGATTGTTCATGTAATTTTAATAAAGACGAGCAGAAACTCTCGTAATGTTGCCAGTTGTCGCGTCTGCAAAATAATAAGTTTGGGTATTAAACAAATTGGTTGATGAGAAACTCGCCAAATTTGTTTGTCAAGGATACATTTTTGGCAGGTTTAGAATCTACAATTTGTATTTTTTGAATAATTGCTTTGTCTAATCATTATCGTCTGACCTCAGCAGACGTCAGCAGCAAAAAAAATACATGATTAATAAAGATGTCCGTGTATCCTCATATCTACAATCTACCATGTTTTTTTTCATGTATCCTTTCAACTTTTCTCTCATACACGTTTGTTGTTGGTGCCGAGTCCTAGCTCTTCTTGCCGGCCGGCAGCCCTCGAAAAAAATTACGCTGTCTCAAGGGTGCTCCGTTCCCTCAGATCCCGTACCGATGTGGTATCGTGATTGAGCCTGCCTAATACAATGTCTGGGCATTACGTCATGACGTGCTCAACTGAATAGGGCTTGCTTCGGGGCCGCAGGCACAGATTGAAAGGGGAGTTCCCTAGCTTTTATTCTGGTACTGGCTGTAGGACCGTCTTGTTGAGCACGCACCTTCGCCTTGACAGGTGAACACAGTCACCTCTAAGCCATCCCCACCACCGACACGTCCATCTCCGGTGTTAGACCTATGATTAACCAGTGCAGGAGCTGCCAAGCGTGTGTGTCTCTGTCTATGCATAGATTTGTTGTCTGTAGGCTGAGGAATGGTGTTGTGAAGAGAACCCAAAGTGCTTTATGCATTTTTCGGTGGGTTTGAAGTGGGTTCAGTAGGTGGTGTTAGGGATGAGCCGGGTCCACTATCCTGTTAATGTATTGTGTTGTCCTCGAAAAGATGAGGAGGGTGTGAGGAATCTCATAAATAGTTTGGAAAGAGTAATCAATATCTTGGGGTGCCCGTATGTAATTGAGGCGAGTGCTCGGTCACTTTCAGACTAGGTTTGGCATTGGTGCTGATGTTGTCTGCGTGAGGATTGAACGCCATTCCTGAGTCATACGTTACTCCAAGGAAAGAGGGATTGTGGGGTGTGGGAAATGTTGAATGTGGCATGTGTGTGACACACACGGTATGGAGGAGGGACGAAGTCAAGTTGACGGCAAGACATTTCACATTCTTGCTTCCCAATCGCTTACATCTCTTGCATACAGTATCAAAGTCACGAGCCAATTAGCCTGATTTCCTACACCGAGCTGTGCTCTCTGCCTGTCCTCACTCTTGTTCAATAAGCTCCTTGGCAATAGCGTGCGCGCGGTCCCATCGCTTCAACGACGTGTGGTAGTGTAGCCGCTTCAGCTGCACAAAGTTGGCGGGCTGTTGGGTGATTTTGTCCCGGAGATCGGTCTCCAAAATATCCAAGGCTTCTTCAAACTTGTTCTAGAAAAGGAAAGTTACAAGAAGTTCAGAACATAAATGTGTCTTGTGTGACTGCAAGAGGCAAGAGAACGTACTTGCTTTAGCAAAAATTAAAGTAAGCCCACTGAAGCTTGATGTTTATCCAGGCCCTATAATAGATAAAAGATGAAAGCAATCTGTATTATGCAATTAGCGATCTAGATATAACAAAACATGATACAATAAACATTTGAGAATGCCGAGACAATCCGTTTCGAATTATCCCTGTTTGAAGTTTGTGATGGCATAAAATGTTTTTCTCAACATTTTCTTAACAGGGATAAAAGACTTTAGAAGCTTACAATCTCAAGAGATAATATCTCTGAGATCATTTGGCCGATCGTTCTGAAATCTTAACTGCATCTTCATGTTAATAATATTTTAATTAAAAGAAAAATGTTTTTGGCACGTTACTCGCTTGTTGAAGAGGTAACCTAGCATACAGAAGATTGGAAAAGAACGTCTAGTTGAACACACCTGCAACTCAAGAATGTAGAGGTATGCAAGGACTTCAGCCTCAGCCTCCAGCTTGCCATCTCTGAAGAACCGCTCCACCATCCTCTCCGCTAGCGTTAGGCAAACGGCTCGGTTGCTGCTTGCCGGAGGCTGCTCACGAGCCTGTCCACAGAATAAACCAGTTATGCAACGTTGAAACTTCAAGAAAATGATTTTTTCAAATATTAGCCATTCTTACACTAGTTAGTTGAGTTGACAACGTCGGGCTACGTTGTCACGGCCCAACCATGTGATGGGGTGAGAACACCCTAATTTCTTGACTTTTCTCTTATTTGCCCTTTACATGCTTCAAACAACATCTTTCTGAGTTCGTTTTGAGCAACAACTTATTATTCGTTAGACTTGGAAGAATTAAAGAAGAGACATTAGGAGGGATCCAATACATGAGGTTTTGCAGGATAGTCGCGCCTGAGCAGAGCGCGAATGGAAAGAGACGTCAGATCGCAGGGAAAAGGTTCATGAGAAGTGCTTTATTAAGCCGTGTTCGGCTCAAGTTAGTTTTTTCAAACTGTATTTAAATGATTGTTTAAAAAGTCAGAGCAAATCTTCAACTTGAAGTCAACTTGGCTAATACTACCATGGATAATACAGACTCTTTTTTTCAACAGATGTTGATAAAAAAAGTAGCAGTAACAGACAAATTGTCAATAGGAAAGCCACCAACCTGCATGACGATGCTGATAACAGCCCAGAAATAATAGGGGTTTTTTGGCTTCAGCTTATAAAGGGCCATTGCTGTTTGTTGCTGCTTCTTGTAGTTCCCAACTCTAACATAAGCCATAAACAAATGAGAGAGGAGGTCTTCACTTTTGCTCTGCTTTTTTGTGGCTTCTTCGAATATTTCACAAATTTTCTCCACTGAAACAAAAAACAAACATTAGAAAGTTTAATTCCATTATCAAGTAACTATTGAACTAAAGCAACAGACAACTTAGTGAAGCTTGCGACACAGCTAGCAGCTACCAACTGATAGATTACAGTGCCAAGGATTATATTGTAATGGATTCACCATGTCCTTCTGGCACCGAACGTCAAACCAGCAGCCAGCGCTGCATGGAGTCATCTCCATCTCCGAGATGGCTTTGACTCACGGCATGCACAGGTTATATTCAAATGAGTAAAACAAACTGTGGTCCTCCGGGTCTATTCGTAGGTATGATGAAGAATGATCAAATCACAACAGATCAAGATTGAAGCTAAATAGTTGGTTTTCATAGGAGGCTGAGAAGCAGCTCCACACTTAATGCCTCTAAGGGATCTCTGTAAGCATAAGGCGACGGAGCGTATTAAAAGGGTCCAGGAACCAGGTCCTGGAGAAGTGGGTGTGTCGACATTCCGTCCAGGTTGGGCCCTCTGTTATGACATGAGTTATTCGAAGAGGGACTGAATAGTCCATGCAGTATGGAGGTTGCAACGCCTCCATTAGATATCTGTGTGCTAGTCTACTGTGTCTTATTCTCAATCGGTATAGAATGATCTCAGTCCGTCGAGATCAGCAGTTTAAAGAGACCATGGGTGTCGGTGCGTCTTCGATAGTGCGCAATTCGTCTTTCAAGGGAGTACCAGACCATTTTGCATTCCATTAATTTTGTGCAGCTCTTTTAATTGCCGGGTAAAAGTCTTTATGAAAGACGCTGCTCTGTTGTGTCGAGCGCGACTGCAGCTCTTCGCGCTGTATCGTCCGCCTGCTCATTGACCACAACCCCACAGTGCCCGGAACCCAGCACAAGTGGACGCTCTTGTTCCTAGAGGGTAAAAGTACAAGCCAGTGCAAGATTGCCGTAACAATAGGATGGTAATTGTTGAAGGTCTCCAGGGTCTGGAGCTGCTGAGCGAATCGCTGAACATTGAGATATCGATATCTGGTTGAGTGTCGGCCGCAAGAGGCGTCGGCAATGGCTGTGAGTTCAGTAGTGAAGACTGACACTGATGGCGGGAGTCTTCTAGCGACGATGCGTCCGGGTAGCACCGCTGCACAGCTCACAGCATCGTCTTTTGATCCGCCAGTAAAGCAAGGTATGCAAGCTATCAGCGTGTTGAGTCTCCACATGAGCTACAAAAATAGCTAGAAGATTGTGATACATGTAGAAGAGGTCAGGCGAGCGGGAATATGTTAATAGAATTGGAGGTCGGTTTGTTCCCGTTGCAGGCAAGACACGGCTCCCCAGTTCTGCAAAAAAAAAGCTTATAATAGAGGAAATGGGGAAAGCTCCAGCACAAGCGCGAAGGGCAGCATTGTGGACTGGTTCCAATGTGTTGAGAATATTTGGTTCGCATAGCCGTTGACAACGTTCCCTTAGTCCAATTTGGACCGGATAATGACGCGGTAAAGGCGACATGATGTTGCTCTATGTGCATCCCCGGTGAAGTGCGATGCAATCCGAAGAATGATAGATTGATGCGAGCTTTCTACGTTACGCTGCTGCACTTGATACTTCAAAGTTACTTTCTTACTTTCGTCCTAGAAAGGGGGCTGTAGGTAGGTAAGAGATCACTTTTCTATAAAGCCTGAGCAGCTGCACTCTGCAGTTGGCGTTACTAGTTGGGACACGGCTGGCGCCAAAGCGTACAACGTAAAACCGTAGAAGTATAGAGAACCTTTTTTGGTGGGAGGGACTACTCCCGTGATCCCATTAATTTCAATCGCGAAAAGAGTACAGGAGAGGACGATACACTGGGGTACCCCTCATCCTGGGTATGTATGTTTGATAAGGGATTGCCATTTTCAGCCCGGAACACTCGCCGCCGCAGGAAATTCTGAATCAATGCTAAATGACTACGAAGTCTCATCTTATGGATCTCTTAGAGAATGCCATAACGCCAGATTGTATCGTATGCCTTCTGAAGGTCAAAGAAAACATTGACAGTGTGTTGTTTGAGGTCAAAGGCACCGTGAATATTGGTCACAATACGTAGTAATGCATCCTGCATTGAAAGTATCTTTCGAACGCAAAATCGTTGTGGGGAGAAGAGCGAGTCTGCTTCTAGGTGTTGGGCCAGTCAGGCATTCACGATCTTCTCAGGACCTTCGCTACACACGAATTGATGACTGTAGGGCGGTAACTGGACAATCCACCAGTAAACATGCTTGGTTTCGAGAAAGACAGAACCATTGCCTCCCTCCATCAATCGAGATTAGCGTGGGTAGACTAGACTATTATCAATAAAGCATAGTTACGAAAGTGCGTAAAGATGTAGGTGGCGGAGTATCCCACAGGAAATTAAATTCTCACCAAGAGCAAAAGGGGTTGGAAGCGCGAACTATTAGCGTACAGTGATCATTGGTTCATTGTGAGCTAGAGGACGATTTGTGGAGAAATTTGATGTCGTTCCGCAATACGTTTTGTGTTACAAAAAATATGACTATACGCAGACTCCGATCTGAACTAACAAAGAAGTAATGTGTTGCTAAGAGTTCCAGGACTTCCTGCGGGTCGGAATGGGTCGCCCCTCCCACCTTTAGGGTTGGAGGGAGATGCGAACTGCTCTTTCTTGTTCACTTTTTGTACGTGGGACCACACTTAAGACATGGGTGTGTTCATATTAATAGATGATACTAAGTTCTTAAATGATTCTTTTCAATTTGGAAGTAGGTATTTGTGCTTTTGCAGTTTCTCAACTAAACGTTTTTCTATCTGCTACTGCTTTGGGGCGACGGAATTAATTGAATATACGCATCCATTGCCGTTTTGTTACTTTGCAAATACCATCAAACCAAGGTGTCCTAATTTTACGCGGTGTTACTTTGGTTAAAGATATGCTGCAGTCTGTCGCTTGAAGGAGGACGTAAACAAATTCCAGTTGGCTCTATGAAAAATGTATCGGCGAGCGGTAGATGAACTTTTAGGATGACGAATGGTGATGTTGACGGGAAAGTGGTCATTTTGTAGGGGCTCCTCCAGCACTTGCCAGGGATGGTCAGGAGAGAGGATTGGGGAGCAGAAGGATAAATCAATAGCCGATAGCGAGGCCGCTTGTGTATGGAAGTGCGTCGGTTCTCTAGCAGGCATTAAGGAGCGCAATATCGGATGGGAGACTGTTTCGACGTGTCTTTCAACGTCCATCAATTATGTCTCCCCCTCCCCCAGAGGGGGTGTTTATCACCACATTAAAAGCGGTGATGTACGGAAGAGGTGGGCCGAGTATTTTGATGAGCTGTTGAATGTCGAAGATGACAGAGAGGCTGACGTTGTTGCTGTGGGTGGTAGTGCTCGGATGCCAGTTTTGGGAGAAAGACTTGAGGCGGACATTACCAGGGAAGAGGTGCAAGAGGCGGTGGAGGTGATGAAAGCAGGGAAGCCCCTGGTTTGGATGGCGTTGCGACCGAGTGCCTAAAGAAGGGTTGAGTAACGATTGTCGAATAGTTGGTGAGGTTATTGAACCTGTGTTTAGTGGCAGGCGTGGTACCGATTGAGTGGCGCAGTGCCGGCATTGTTCCGCTATATAAGGGCAAAGGAGATAAAAATGAATGCTGCAACTCGAGAGGTATCAGTCTGTTATGTGTGGTTGGTAAGTTGTACGGGAGAGTGCTGATCAAAAGGATTAAAGATTGTACGGACTGCGCAATTGGAGAGGAACAGTGAGGCTTTAAGAGTGGTAGAGGATGTACCGATCAGACTTTTGCAGTGAGACAGGTCTGTGAGAAGAACCTTGCCAAAGGAAAGGATGTGTTCTGGGACTTCATGGATCTGGAGAAGGCATACGACAGGATTGACAGGGGAGCGCTGTAGAGGGTGTTGCTTTTGTATGGAGTGTGTGGACATCTGTTGAAAGCGGTGCAGAGTTTCTATGCTGGCAGCCGAGCATGTGTCAGAGTGGGAAGCGAGGTGAATGATTGGTTCACAGTGAAAGTGGGACTGAGACAAGGCTGCGTGATGTTTCCCTGGCTGTTCAACCTCTATATTGATGGAGTGGTCAGGGAGGCGAACGCGAGTGTGCTGGGTCGGGGCTTGGAACTGTTGGAAGCAAATGGGCGGAGTTGGCAGTTGAGCCAGTTGCTATATACTGATGATACGGCCCTGGTTGTGGATTCGGAGGAGAAGCTATGTAGGCTTGTGTTTGAGTTTGGTAGAGTGTGTAAGAGGAGGAAGCTTCGAGTGAACGTGGGTAAGAGTAAAGTAATGAAATGCTCGAGGACTGTCGATGCAAGCAAAATTAGTGTCACCCTAAATGGAGAGCTCTTGAAGGAAGGTCAGTGTTTTGAGTATCTGGGCTCCCATGTTGAGATAACTGAACTAGTGGAAACTGAAGTGAAGGCACGAGTGAAGGAGGGATGTAAAGTGTTGGGTGCAATAAAGAGTGTAATGAGCTGAAGGACGTTAGGACTGGAAGCAAAGAGAGGGCTGTGTGAGGGTGTTGTTGTATCAACTGTGCTCTCCGGAGGTGAGACTTGGCGGGTGAGATCAGAGGAGAGAAGAAGGTTGAATGTTTTCGAGGTGAAACGTTTGAGGATCATGCCTGGAGTAACGCTGAGAGACCGGATCACCAACGACGTGGATCGAATCAGAATAGGGATGGTGAAGAAGTTAAAGGACAAAGTGGATTCGCATGTTCTGAGATGGTTCGGGCCCATGGAGAGGACGGATGAAGGGAGATTGGTGAAAAGGGTGATGAATGCGGAGGCGAGTGGTTGCAGGCCTGAAGGTAGACCAAAATTTGGGTGGATGGATGGTGTGAAGCAGGCGTTAAGAAGGAGAAACATGAATGTTGAGGTGGCGAGAGAGCGTGCAATGAACAGGCGTAAGTGGAGAATGGTTGTGAATGTTTGATTTTGATGCTGCTCTGATGTGCTTTCCCACCCTTGGCATCCCACAGTCTGAAGGTCGTGGGTGGAGAGGGGGGGGAGGCAGCCATTATGACGCGGCGGGGGTAAACCAGTGAAAACTGTCGGGCCCTGCTGCTGACGACGGATCCTCGGACTCGGTACCCCCTCAAGAGTGTATGTTGAGGGGGTACCGGCCACACCCTTTAGCACACAAGGGCTAAGTTGTGTGAGTGTGAGCGTATGAGGGTGTGAGGTGCGCCTTGCCGTCGGCCACCCACCTTTCTGGGGGATGCGGCCTAGTGTCTGTATCTGTACAAAAAGATATTGAGTATGAAGTTCTCCAACGAGGTAAACGAGCAGTGTGCATTAAAGGAGTTCAATTGGAGAAATATATAGGTTATAAATTGTAATATGATGCTTTAGGTTAAATCTGTGGGCCTGAGTCTAGAGTTGTTTGTAAAAGGATTGGTATACATGTGACTGTTTGATTTACGTTTGTGGCCGGGCCTGTGCCCGGCCGAGCGTCGGCAGTGGGTGAGATCATGTACGATTTATACATACAAGGAAAAGATGGTTTGTTAGAAGGGTTTTCTGGAGACAAACTACTATTTGACTATAGGTTTGGGTTAATTTCAGTACTTCAGCAAAGTAAGCACGATATCCTCTCATGTTCCATTGAAGGACGAGTGTATCAGACATGGAGAGTTTAGGTTGAAGAAGTCAAGACCTTAGCTCAAGTTGATGTTGTCTCATCCAATTTCACTTTTGTACACAATGTCACTCAGGGTCTGTTGGCTGTGCTTGAAAAATATTCTTGAGCTTCTTTAGTGGTTACGAGTCAACGGAGGTTCGTCCAAGTCAGACCCAATGGACTTAGCGTTGGTCAGCATCAAGCAAGTTTCTCCAGTTTGAGATGATGATGGGGTGGGGTAGTTATCACTCAATAATGTGTTCGGCACATTTCCCTTAGGATTACAATCTATGGTGGCCAAGTAAGGTTGAGACGGAGGAGCATTTGGTGCCCTAATAAAGGCATCAGAAAGACGTTTGAGTTGAGGAGTAACCTGGCTAGCCTGCCCAGCAGCAAAGGGAAATTTTGGCTGGCTTGAAGCAAGGTGGGTTTGATCATTGGTAACAGATCACAGGCTTCCATCTTTTGTGGCTGGTGAGGGGCGCGCTGAAGTGGCCGTGTTTCTTCATGTGGTGCTGCCTCCAGCAATGGCAGGTTGTCGTCCAGATTCAGATCTGGGATTCCCATCGAGCGTCGATCAGCACGTGAGGGATGTCACGTACTGGGGTAAGGAGGGAGTGAAGGGAGGTATCTCTGATAGCATTTCTGTTACCGGATAGTGCGAAGGACCGTCGTCGTGGGCTTCCCCGATCTCGAGGAGAGGAAGGGGCGTCGTGTTGTAGGTTAGGAGGAACCCTGACCATGGCCAATGGTTATCCCAGCTGTCAATGCTGCAAAGCTAGCAAGCGGGCGGATAAATTCAACAGTTACTTACCTCTTGGCCTCCGGGTAAAAAGCGTTCTCTAGTTTGAACAGAGAGTATCTCATTTTCGAGTCGGTAATAAAACCAGTCGCGTGATGAGAAGATGGTCCTCTGAGCAGTGTGCAAATTTAGCCGGTCGGTCACAATTGCGGCCACGTGCGTCCTCACTGCAGAGGAAGCATGAACTGCTCCGTTCCTCAATCGGCAGGCAACACTTCCATGACCAAACATTTGGCAGTTGTAGCAGCGTCTGGGATTATGAATGTATTCTCAAACCGAGCACTGTTTCCAGCCAATGTAGATATCAGGAGGCAGAGAACAGTTTCAAGGTAAAAATGTGGCGGATGTGTATTCAAGTCCGGCTCGTTGTGGATTCACCATGCAAATCTTGGTGACCTGTTGATCTAGGAGTTCGGCAAGAATGTCGGCATCTGAGTGGTTTGGTCTGTTTTTAAAATAGATGGTTCCTCTTACCGTGTTGAGAGTGGGCTGTTCAGCAACTGTCACAGGAATATCATTCATTTTCCAATTTTAGATGTTCTTGCTCTGTTCTTCATGTCTTACTTCCACTCTCACATGAAGCATATTGAAATTATATGTAAGTGCAAACTAATCCTTGGAGATGCTCCTCAGACATCTCCCCTTGAAATTTATCCTCTTGTACAATGTGGATAACTAACCGCCTTTTCTTCTGTAGCACAGATTCGGGTGGAACCTGGTGCAGCAACGTCAGGCACACGTGTTCAGAGACTTACTCTACTGCACACTAGGGAGAACCACTCTCAGGAAACTGGGCGTGGTGCTCTCCCACATTTGCACTCGATCAAAATTTCACGACATTTTTGAAAAATTCCGACCTAGACTCTAGATCAGCCAAGGGCAGGTCTATCCCTAGGAGATGTCACTCCGATGTCTCACCTTGAAGTGCGACAGCCTTCAAGGAACCGCTTGCGTACAAAAGACTTAATTTTCTCAGCACATGGGGGAGGACCACTATCCAAGCAACTGGGTGTGCAGCTCTCTTAATTGAGCACATACATGTCGAAATTTTGATTCCCATATGATCCTTTGGAAGTAGACTCAATACCTAGTTGGAGTCCGTCTGACCCAACCCCTGGGGCAAGCCAACAGGCATGCGCTCGAGGAAAACTGAGTCCGCCGTGTGTATGAGCTGGCCGTCTCTGCTCAACCGTCTGAAATCTATATTTTTATCTTCGCTTATTGTTCGCCCCAATCTTGATCAAGTCAACCTGACTCTCGACCTTTTCTTTTCCGGGGCCGATACACCCGGGGTAGTAGTGGGGTGGTTGTAGTAGGTAGTGGTGCAAGTAGTGGTGGTCCTTCTCCTTTCTCTCCTTACAACCTTCCTTTTTCTGTATGTGTGCGTGAATTTCTAAAGCCTTGTTGACCATCCCCCACTCTTCTTTCACTTATTTCAAAGGAAACACTCGACATGAGCCATGGTGCTCGTTTGTTTTCCTTACTATAATCTATTCTGAACTAATAAGGAGACATTCTGTAGCTCCGTGGTGCGCTTTGAACGAGCCCTCAGCACAGCACGAAATTGTTTGTTAGCTTGAATTGGGTTTGTTTTTGGTCAGGTTCTCTCCTGAGACTGACTTGACTATGAAGAACCTTGTATAATATTCAATCTGAAAGAGGTCTCCAAGATTTTTTTTCAGCTCATCGTCCATGAGGTTGTAGGCGGTTCCATCAACTTCTACTGGGCTTTCGTCTGGGAGTGGCGGT
>SDVV010003292.1:0-21599 GCA_016164225.1 Gammarus roeselii | reverse complement strand
TTTTTATGTCATGCATGCGGATGGTTCATGTGATAGCCAATAGTGCGCACTAATTCCAGTTCCTATACCTGTGTTAACATTGCTGTTCTCAACAGCATACTGGCGCGCATGGCTGTGCTGGCCTCCCCCGGCTCTGCTGCTCCCCACTTGATGTGGACCTGCTGGAGGGGGCTGCAAAGGTAAGAGATCAAAGGTAAGAGCTCATTACTCTTCAGTGCACTCAACATCTTACACCCTTCCTTCACTCACGATTAGACTTCGGTTTCCAATAGTTCAGTCTTCTCCTCATGAAAACCTAGGTCGTTACATATAACATTGAATTTCCTCCCGTACCTCTCCATTTAAAATGACACTACACCGGCACCCATCGGTATTCTTTTGAACATCGCAATAGTTCTCTTTTACTCACGATAACTCGCAGCTTTCTCCTCGCACATACTCTACCAAATGCCTGGGATTCCGGCCCCAGCGAAAATCCATCAACCCACCCTGTTTTTTATCCTCGCTGGTGGATATGGCGTCGTGAGCGTCGTCTCTTCGGTGTTGACGTGGACCCAACCTATAGGCAGCTCGGGCCTCAGGCCCACCAATACTTTGAGACACCAGAGCCACAACATAGCTATGCACTGCATTTTTTTCAGGGTCATGGGAACAATCCTCATGATTTCTATTACAAAACATCGAGATAACTTTGGCCCTAACTCTAGTTCATGTCCTGCATGAGGTCATCCCTGCACGCGGCTTGGTGCGTTGTTCACTGTGGCTGAGAGACATGCACACACTGGAAGTAACAATGTTCTAGGTCCTCAGTAAACATGCTACTACACGGATGGCCATTTCTTTACTGCCACACAACCCACATTGCTAATTCAGATATCAACAATAACACCACCACACCCCTAAGCTGGTCATCTCTTTCTCTCCTCTCCCTTCCTTGTCTTAACACGCACGTGTCGGTGGATGTCGAGGATTTCGGGCGGTGTGCTGGTGCGGTTTCCACCACCGCTGGTGGAAACCGTGACTAAGCAACAACAACATCCACGAAATTCATACACTAGCCTACACAGTGATGTCGGAGATTCAGTGTCATAACCAGGGACCGATAGCTATTACTGGTTTACTCCTGCTGCGTCATGATTGCAGTGCTCTCCTAACCAACGACGCGGGGTTCTGGAAGGACCCTTAAGTGCTATCGGGCTAAGTTTTGGTATGTGTGTACGACAGTCGTGTGAGGTGCGTCATGCGGGCGACCTCCTCTCCCTCCCCCACCATTTCTGTGGGATTCGGCCTTGCGTCTGTATCCGTATCTTTTCAGTTTTATCCCAACATTATCGATTGCATCGCCAACAACACCTCTCTTTTTCCTTCTTGCAGACGACTCTGTGTCCGGCTTAAACAGCGAAGATTACAACGCTTCCGTGGCTAGCCTACGGGCCCTGGCCGAGGCCCAGACTGCGGATTGTGTGCTACTGCGTGAGCGAAGTGGCGCTGGGGGCACAAAGGCGGATCCGCACCTGATGGGGCAGTACCTCGTCAGGAAGAAGGCGGACATCTCAGATTTCATGGAAGTTCGGTCAGTTGCAGAGCTGATGCTCTCAGTGAATATGTGAACAGTGGTAACTTGGCTGAACAAAGCTGTATAGTTCTTGTCTTGATGGAAGTTCTGCTGTTATTCTATTTTCAGCGACTAGTTGGTTTGCCCTACAAACTAGAGGGGCGGGTTACTAGCAGCGCTGCCTGGAAACCGGCACCTATGTTTGTACTAGAGGCCATTCAGTTGCCTGCTTGATCAATTTCATTGTAAGTCACTTGCTTTCCCCCATAAGCAGCTGTCAGGCTCACGGACCGCATGGAGTTACAGCCTAACGGGGGTTATGAACACCTTCGCCTTTCATTATCTCTCCTTTTCTTGTCCATCCTTCAAGATGTCCGGGACAAGTCTCGTCCCAAAACCGGCATCCCTGCACCACCACCACCAACAGCAACAATGCCAGCCTCCTGACATACTCAATATTCTACAACTCAATAAAATACGCGACCCACCTTTTTCGTATATCACCAACAACAACTCTTTCCCTGTTTTCCCTTTTTCTCACCATCTTCACCTGTTATCAAGTCAATCTTCTTTTTGTTCACAACATTCTGCCACCACCACCTACTCCACCTGGAATTGATGTCCCTCTTGGTTTTCTTCACCACCGGTTTCACTTCTCTTCTCTCAATAGTTGTCATAGGCCGCCATCGCCCTCGCTTGCAACCACTGCTCACAGGCTCTTCTCTTTAGCGTCACAGCCCTTCCCCCCTCCCCCCCTAAAGCTAATGGTTCACGGGTCGCACGGGGTCACGACCCAACCGGGGGGATGCACACCTTATTTCCTTTCAGACCCTTCTATTCTTCACCCTTCACCATCTCATCTTCTCTACCCTATTCTCGATACACTTTTACCTTGTTTACTCCGTAGCTATACCTCGTTTGTTTTGTTGAAACTCCATTAACGTATCTCTTCACTTATCTTGACAACTCTCTCCCATAGTTATTATTATCATTTATTTTGTTACCATTATTATTATTATTTTTTTTTAAAATATTTCTACTGCAAGCTAATTTCATCTTATTTATCGCTTTCTCTCTGATCTTATTTGCTTCCTTTAATGTGTTATTATTCACTTCGCTTTATGTTCATGCCATATTATTTCTTGGATCTACTCGTGTCAACTATCCAAGCGACCAAAATTCTAAGAAAAAAAATGGACAGTTTGTGGGACGTACACCGAGGCCCTCACGCCGCGACTGGTTTTGGTCTCTAGGGCAGCAATTGATTGAGGTGTGTTGGTCGAACTGAAAAAAAAATTTTTTTACAGATTGTGGGATGCACTCCACTAGCTGAGCCACTGCTGGTTATGTTATGTGGGCCGTATTGTAAATATTTTTAGCGTGTCACTCCCTGCTATTGCGTGTCCCGCTGTGACCCACATGTCCCCGCATTTGGCTTAGCCAAAATATCGGATGGTGCTGTCTGGTGGCTGAGGAGACAGGGGTGCGGAGCCAGTTCACTCCCTACCCAACACTCCACTTTGGCTTCTCGACTTTTGACTGAGACGATAACCTCTCCGTGGGCGACGAGAGGTAGGTTTATCGTGTCATGAACTTGACAAGGAGCCCAAGCCTAAGAGACCAGTCTAGGTAGCTTCTCAGGGCGCTTGGCCCCACTCATGATGACTTACTCTTGGTCGTATCGCTAACTGACAGAGCCACGTGGTAGGTTACAGAGTTTTCTGACCGCATTACCACAGTCTCCCTGGTGGGCAGGGCATGTCGGGAGGCTGAATCTTGTTGTGGGGCTACGATGGACAGGGACGACACAACTAAAGGCGCTGCGCTAGCACCAGAACTCAGTGCCACACAAAAACAAGACCCTCTCCCTCCCAGGCTGTTCGTGGAAGAACCACAAGAACAACAACAGCAGCCTTCCCATCTGTATCTGGTGAGGTGGACCTAGTGAATAGATCGCAGGACAAATCTGAAAACGTGGTGGCCGCCACTCCCGGACGAAGGCCGAGGAGAAATCGTCGAAACTGCCAACGACCTAATGAACGATATGCTGAAAACCAGAAAGTACTTGAAGACCTCTTTCAGAATAAATACTACACAAAGTTTTTCGTAGCCAAGGTTATCTCGGGAGAGAACCTGGCCGAGACGAACACAATCCAGACTAATTGACAACTTCGTGCTGTGCTGAGGGGCCATCCAAAGCCCTTCACGGAGCTAAAAAATGGCTCCCTGTGAGTTTAGGTAAGAGACGAGGAGCAGAGCAAGAACATCCAAAATCTGAAAATGCTGTATAATATACCTGTGACAGCTGATAAGCACTCCACTCTCACACCACGATACAGGGGACCATCTATTATAAAAACAAACCAAACCACTCCGACGACGATGTTCTTACTGAACTCGCGGATCAGCAAGTCCCCAGAATATACTGAGTGAAACGACGGCGAAACGAATGGAAGAGTACACTGGTGTCTACATTCTCACCTTCAAACTCTGCTCTCTATCTCCCGATGTTCACGTCGGCTGGACACAGTGCTCGGTCCGAGAATACATTCCTAATCCCAGACGCTGCTGCAACTGCCAAAAGTTGGTCATGGAAGTGATGCCTGCCGATGAAGGAACAGAACAGGTACATGCTTCCGCTGCAGTGAGGACGCACATGGCCACAATTGTGACCGACCTGCTAAATGTGCAAACTGTTCAGAGAACAATCCTGCATCATCACGCGACTGCTTCTATTACAGACTCGAAAAGAAGATACTCGGTGTTCAATCTAGAGAGAACGCCTTCCCTACCCCGAAGCCAAGAGACAAGTAGCTAACCGCTAAATTTTATCCGCCCGCATACTAGCTTTGCTGCAGTGGCAGCAGGGATACCTACAACCAGGGTTCCTCCTAAACTTCAACATGATGCCTTCCCCCTCCTCGAGATCGGGGAAGCGCTCGACGACAGTCCTTCGCACTGTCCGGTAACTCGGAAATTCTAACGGAGAGACCTTTTCTCATTCCCGCCTCGCCCCGGCTATCACTTACTGATCGACGTGCAATGGGAGTCCTAGACCTAAATCTGAATGATGACCTGCCTTTATTGGAGGCAGCACCACATGAAGAAATGCTGCCACCTCAGCGCGCCCCTCGCCAGCCACACAAGATGAAAGCCCGTGAACTGTCTCCAACGACCAAACCCACCTTACTTCTAGCCCAACCTAGATTCCCCTTGGCAGCTACGCAGGCCAACCAGGTTACTTCCCATCCCAAATGACTTTCTAGTGCCTTTATTAGGGCATCTAACTCCCCTCTGTCTCTACCTTGCTTTGCCGCTCCGGATTATGAACGGCATAATTTTCGGAAGGGGGAGCGGTCCTGCCGTGTACGGTTACTTGTGGGCTGCGAGCGGGAGAGGGAGGGTCGTGTGTGTCCCAAGATTCCCCGACCTCCTCCGCGACCTCCCCTCCTAGGAGCAACCTGAGTGCGTCCCCGGGCCCCCGGGCCGAAGGAGGGTGGGACCTCGAGCTAGTATGAGAGGCCCCGGAGCCCACCCGCTTCCCGTGGGGTTGCCAAGCGTCGTGCTGGGACGTAGGGCGCGTCATGGGCGGTGCGGTTCGGCCACGAAAGGAGCTTCTTGCCATCCCGCCTCGGCCATGGAGGGAACGCTGCGCAACATCTTGCCGGTGTTGGGGGGGTCTCCGAGTCACCGATGGTGCGTGGACAACGGAACCTGATTTGGTGGGGCCTATAAAGGCGAGGACCTCTGTCCTGCTACGGAAGGTGTCCAACGCCTGGGTAGCCTGTAATATCGTCTCGTTGGTGAATAGTTGAGGTTCCAATACCGACCCTGCTAAAATATCTGTCCAGACCGATTTTGGCGCCAACTTGTCCAGCGCCTGACGCCGAACCTGGTATCTCCCACTGTGCCGCATCAAACAGGGATCCCGACAATAGTTTGTGAACGGAGCCTGTGGTGAGCTCCGACAGACAACGCAGTGACTGCGGGGTAACTGGCGTGCCATCGGTTAGGACAGGAGTCCGGATGCGCTCGATAATCCCCGTCAGTGATGCGCTGAGGATGTAGCCGCTAAGGTTTTGAGAAACCTGAGTGCGGAGTTGGAAATCCTTGGTTTGTGCCTCTGTGGCAATGTGCTGGACCGGGAAAGCGATCTTGTTCTAAGTGGCTTCGAAGTGAGCCTTCGGAGAGAGGATTGGAGCAGTCGTGAATTCCATCAGGGCCCTGACGACGGGGCAGTGTGCTGTGAGCGCAAAGTGCGCGTTCGACCAAGCGTCGATGTCTTTCGGTGACGAACCGGTTGGCAGAGGTGGAATTGATTTGCGCGATAAGTTTGGGTATTGCATTAGGGATACGTTCCAGAACAAGCAAACAGTCCTCTCTGACGGTAATCACACCGATGGAAGGGTTGCTCAACCGCAAATACACTTTTGAGAAGTTGGAGTGAGAGCTTCATCGAACTCGCTGGTGGCGGAAAAGGAGTGGACCTCCGGACGAGTAGCCGGACCGCAGCGCTGGTCAAGTCCACCAGGGAGGAAATGAAGTTAGGGCTCCTCTCATGAACCTTGATGAGATTGTTGGGCGGTTCCGTGGTGTAGACCTCTTAGTCGCAGGACACCAAACCCTGTGTATGTACATACCACCTCTCCTCCGGGGAAGGGCGAGGGGCGGGGTTTCGTCGTCGAGGAGCTTTCCTGGAGCATTCCTGGGTGCCGTCCGGAAGCTGGGGGGTTGTGAAGGTACCGGAAGGGTCTGGTGCCGTGAACGCGGTCTATCCGCCTCCGGCAAGGGTGTGCGTGGCGAGTCGGGACGAGGCGAGCGAGTTGGCGAGTGGTGGGAGGATGGGGAATATTGCGAAGGGGGGGAGGGTGTTCTCCACCGAGATGTACCCCCTCCTCCCCTCATGAGGAGTTGAAGTTTGCTCCTTCGGCCTCCTCTTCCTCACCTGACTAGTAGGGTTCCTCTTCATACTCCTCGTAGCCTTCCCCTCCGTGATCCTGACCTTCCATATCGTGGAACCTGTCCTTATATTGCAGGAAAGGGACTGGAGGCGAGCCTCGAATCGGTTTTCGCGAGAACCGAGCGCCAAAAGCACCTTGTCGAGCTTCGTGGCCATGGCCGAGCCAAGGGGTGCGGGTGCCGGGGCATCTTTGGTGGAGGGCGGGGCTGGAGAGGGGGGGGGGACGAGTGGTCCAAAGCGGGGGCTGAGCGGGGCTGCGGACGACATTTCCGTACGTGCCTGTGTGCGGGCCTGAGCGGACGTCTGAGCCGCCTCAGTTAGCCCTATGTTGTCTCCCGTGATAGGAGACTCCGAACCGCGGGGGGAAGAGATGGGGAATAGTAATATCTAGAGTAATGTTGCGGCTCCCTCGTCCGATGCGGTCTGCATAGACACGGAGAGCAGGCCCGGATCCCCAGGGGTGTACTCCCGCTGCGAGTGAAACTCCTCCTGATTGGGTGGTAGTATGTCCGTGTGCTGTCGTCCTGAAAGAGGAAGTGCGTCCCGAGATCGCCGAGGTAAGCGCGCCATCTGTCGAGCATCTGTGACCCGGGGGGCGAGGCCGGGGCCGGCCCGCTGAGTCTGAGAGACCGTGAGGAGAGGGCGTTCGTGTGAGTAGGGCTATCCCTGTTAGAGCCCCTCGACTTTCGTGGGGAAAGGTGACTTGGGCCGCCTGCTGCCGTGCTGCCCTCTTTAGTCTGCCGTTGGTTCCTATTCTCCGAGTAGTGTAGCCAAGGGTGCAAAAATGACCTTGTGTCCGACGTGATGTTGCCTGTGTATCTTCGTCTCATCGACCGATACCTAGTCAGGAAAGCCTCGGATGCCGCTCTGCTTGGGCCGCTTCCATGGCCGATAGGCGGACGACGCACCCTGCTGACCTATACACGTGTCTCGCGAAGCAGCTGGAGTGTTTCAGTCAAGTGGTAGGGAGGTCGTTTTTGGGCAGAGGATAGGCACAGTGGGAGCATGTGGACCGGGAAGCCGATGGGTTTTTGGGCGTGAGCTCGCCTGTGGTTCGCTTGCCCGATGTGGAGAGCGTTTCAGCATCGTTTCTAAAACCAGGGAGAGAGAAACATAAGTCGGATGGAACAATCATACGAGAGTAGGGTTGCGAGAAAACATTGCCGAAGGAAAGTTATGTCTATGAAAGAAAAGTTTTCTGTGTAGCTACTGATAATATCCGCAAAGTTCACGTCTGTCAACAAATTTGCATGTAGACAAAAGTTTGTGTCAACAAATTTTAGTGTGGCTAAATTTTTGTGTCAACAAAATTTTTTGTGTTGACAAAATTTAGGCGTCAACAAATTTTTCTGTTCACAAATTTTTGTGACGACAAATTTTGCGTGTGTTGATAAAGTTGTCTGCAAATTTTTGTTGTCAACAAATTTGTGTCGACAAATCTTGCGTGTTGACAAATTTGCATGTCAACAAATATCTGTGTTAACAAATTTGTGTGAGTCGACAAATTGCGCGTGTCGACAAATTTGTGTTGGCAAAAAGTTTTTGTGAAAAAATTTATGTGTTGACTATTTTTGCATGTTGACAAATTTGTATGTCGACAAATTTTGATGGGATGCAGGCCGGGCTCGCTGAGACAGCAAATTCCAACCCCATCTATGGCTCTAGGGGTAGCGGAGCACTAATCCACTGCTCAGATGGGCCGCCCTGTACCAAATCTTACCTATAAAATAGATGCGGCGGGATGCTGTTAGCAGGTGAGTGCCGGTGTGCATATGTCGAAGCAGCAGCGCAGCGTCGAATGAATGGTGGGTCAGGGTAGAGCTGGCTTGTGTAGGTAGGGAGGGGGTTGGGGGTTCAGCCGGACTAGACCGCCGGGTGGCAGGTGACGGCAAACTGTAACTAGCCGGCATTTAGCGCGGGCAGCAAGATTTTTAGTCTAAACAAAAACTCGAGAACAGTCGAGAAACTTAGAAGTTTCAAGTAAGATGAGAAAACACAAAGGTCTAAATCGGTCGAAAATTAAGTTCGACGAATGTTATCAAGATTCTCAAGTGAATACGTTTCTGTAATGTTTCCTCTTCAAGATTCCTTTGAAGAAAAAGCAGAAGCGCACACTACACTATGGCTCTTACGAGTGGAAGAGAAGAAAACTTACCCAGCGATTGAAAGAGCTGTGCGAAATAAATGGAACATGGAATGGTCTGATTTTCTTATGAGAAAAAAATTGCGGATTGTCAAAGACACGCCTACACCCTGGGTCTCTTCAAGCAGCTGTTCTTGACGGACTGAGACAACTCTATGCCGATTGTGAATTGGACATGGTAGACTCACGCACAGTCACCTAATGGAGGCGTCGCCACCTTCATACTGCATGGACTGTTTAGTCCCTCCTACAATTGCTCACGCCTTCAGAGTGCCCCACCTAGACGGAACGTCGACGCACATACTTCTCCTGGAGCCGGTTCCTGGACCTTCCTAATACACTCCGCCTAATACTTACTGAGTTCCCTCAGAAGCAATTTAGTGCGAACCGCTCCTAAACTACCTTCAAGAAACCAACTTCTTTGCTGAATTCTGATCTGTTGTGAATTGATCATACATGATCTTGCTTACAAATAGACTCCTCCTTCCTGGAGGACCAACGTATCCCAGGCTCACTGTGAGTTGAACACATCTGTGACCTAAGCATACCATGAGTCGAAACAAACCCGAAGACGGACGTTGACTTGTCGATGACTTGATGCAGCACTGGCTGCTGGTTTGACGTTCGGTGCCAGAAGGATACTGACTCCAGTGCACTAGAAAGCCTTACCCCTCTAATCTAACGTCACCGCCAGTTTAAATACATCGTTCCATCACTCGCAGCCCTTCCTTCTACACCCGCACACACGGCGCACACCACACACATTTTTCACGCATCTCAACATTGCATCTCTGAACGTCTCTCATACTTCCTCAACTTTACTCAGGCCTTGCTCTCTACACTGTCATGTTCATCCATCACGTCTGCTAGAACTCCTCAGCTCTGTTTGCCACATTTAGTTCACTCACCTTCACCACCTCTTCTTCTTCTCTCTCTTTCGTTCTCCTTTCACCTCTGCCCCACTCATGATCTTCCTTCCTTCAGTAGATGGTCAGACATTCCTCTATACTCTCTTTTCAACACCCGCACATCCAACAGCCTCCTTATCACTCAACTCAAAATTGGCACAAAATACATCAGCGCTCTCTACGCCACTGCGCCATGGACCATCCCAATCGATGTGTACTCGTAGAAATCTCGCTTCTTGAACAAGCTGTTTCCAACCACCAGCTCCTGCTTCATGTACAAACCGATCAGATCATCTCCGCTGTCATTTATACCAAGAACACCTTACCTCCTCACCACATTCTCAACCAGCACAGCTCCACCTTTCACATTTAGGTTACCCAGTTGTATTCACCTTCAAAAGTCTCAGCACTCTCACTCGGGTCAATCCAAAACATATCTTTCTTCTCACTCTTCTCGCTACTAGGTCTATCAGCACTCACAAACGTCCATGATTCTCTTCCTAACTTTACCATTACACACATCAATCTACAGGGCACTTCCTTTCACTCGGTAATTCTATTGGTACTAGGGTCGCACATACAACGACCCTAAAGGGTTTGGAAACACGTGAGCCTCTACTGCTCCCTGCTCGTGTTGCCGTCTTTGAGGGAGGAATTTACCGAGGGAAGCATCCCTAGCCTCCTTGTTCCGCCCCTATTAGATGCCTCCTATGACACTAAGTGGTTACGGCATTTTGATCCTCCGTCACGGAGCATATACGTGGACAACTAGAAAATAAGCTGCTGACACCTATACCTTTTAGCAATCCAACATGAACTTCAGAAGTGTGTAAACCAAGTTAGGAACTAGGCTTACTTAAACTGACCGAATTCTTGCCATCTAGAACAAAGAGCCTGCATTTTACTTTTGCCCCCGGCCTACCCCGAAAACCAGCTCTAAACGCCGATAATCCATCTCGGAAAAGAAGGCTTTTGGTATACGAACACACCATCAAGCTCTTGGTTCTCGTGTGACACTCTTAATCTCACATTGCAGCCCAGTTGACCCACTGTCGAAGGTCTATGAACTATCCTCACGGTAATATCCTTGATAGATGGTTCCGATCTGGATACCGGCACGATGTAACACAGACTATTATTTCGCTCGCGCATTGACGGGAACTGATTATCTATATGTGGCTTTTCGACGTTTGAAGTATCGATATAGCCACTTCTCATAGTAAAATTTCCCCTCTATTGCCAATGACAGGGTTTGTTTTGAACTATAGTAATTTCTTAGAATGAAAGGTGATTCATTTAGAAAACACTTTCATAGTGCTGAGACTAAAACTAAATCGTCCCTGTCCATTTTTAGCACGAATCTAATGTTCTCCATACCTGACGTTTTAAACTGTAAGTCCGCGACACGCACTGACTGTACATACAATACGAAAACGTGTTGCAACATGATTAACAGCTGGAGTTAGCAACAAAATTATTTATTTTTACCCTGCAGAAATATTTTGACTCGGTGATTTTTTGTAGCGTATAAATTTTGTTCTTTGTGTAGTTTGCCATGATGAATCTTTATTAACCTATAGTTTTGGATAATAAACCTTCATTGACCTATAGTTTCCAATTATGAACTTGTATTGACCTAGAGCATTCTTACGTGAACCTTCATTAACAAGTAGTTTTCAATGATAAATTTTTATTGACCTATAGCTTCCAACAATAAATCTTCATTCACACAATTTTCAAAATTGAGCCTTCATTAAAATATGTTTTTCAATATTGAACCTACATTGACCTAAAGCCCTCCATAAAAAACTTTATATAGCTACCTTAGAAATTCACACCTGTTCAAAGGAAAAAAGTTCGTGAAAGAATTTTCACCATGAAGGAGCTATTAACTTGTATCTAACCCGCCGTCAGGGTGGCTGTGGTGGGCAACGTGGACGCCGGCAAGAGCACCCTGCTGGGCGTGTTGACCCACGGCGAACTGGACAACGGCCGCGGCACCGCCAGAATGAAGCTCTTCAGGCACAAGCACGAGGTCGAGTCTGGCCGAACCAGCAGCGTCGGTAACGACATCCTCGGCTTCGATAGCACCGGTAAGGTGGTCAACAAGCCTGACCACGGCCACCTGGATTGGGTGAAGATCTGCCGCGACTCGAGCAAGGTGATCACCTTTATCGATCTGGCAGGTCATGAGCGCTACCTGAAAACCACCGTTTTCGGCATGACGGGTCACCTGCCAGATTTCACCATGCTCATGGTTGGAGCAAACGCTGGGATTGTGGGTATGACCAAAGAGCACCTCGGCCTGGCGCTGGCACTGAACGTGCCCGTGATGGTCGTGGTCACCAAGATTGACATGTGTCCCGCCAACGTGCTGCAAGACACGCTGCGCCTTTTGCACAAGATCCTTAAAAGTGCCGGCTGCCGTAAAGTTCCGCTGCTGGTGCGCAACGAGGATGATGTCGTGGTAGCAGCCACTAATTTCGTCTCTGAGAGGTCAGTCATGGCTACGAAACTATTGGCATATCAGTTCACGGGAAAATGGAAGAAAATATGCTACAAAATGTGATCGTCTATATTATTGACCATACTTTCAGTTTTATCAGCCGATGAAGTGTTTAAATTATATAATGTGCTACAAGTTCCATCTAGCATTGCTTTATTTCTGGGAGAATGTTGGTTCATTGGATAAGAAACACGAATTTGATACTATCAAGACTTCTCTGAGCAACCTTGAGTTAGCTATCTGCCATCTGCAATTTCTGGAATTAAATTATTAATGGCTTTTCACATATAGCTACGACTAACAGAATAGGAAAGGTTTGGTGGATTTTTTTTGGCGTTTGCTGCTCACGGTAAAATTTCATCTCAACTTACAGTGGGTTATGAGAATCCGGCCCCTGATGCAATTTCTCGCTTTTCTGCAGGTTGTGTCCGATCTTCCAGGTGAGCAACGTGGAGGGCACCAACCTGCATCTGCTGACGCTATTCCTGAACCTGCTGTCGACTCCTCGACAGGCACAGGATGACAACGCGCCACCTCATTTCCAGATAGACGACACCTACCAAGTGCCGGGTGTGGGTGTGGTGGTGTCCGGAACCTGCATCAAAGGCGTGATCCGCGTCAACGACACGCTGCTGCTCGGCCCCACTGGCATCGGGGAGTTCGTGCCCATGCCTGTCAAGAGCATTCACAGGAAGAGGATGCCCGTCAGGGAGGTGGGCTAGTATTTAAATTATAACTTTTGTTATCTCAATTCTCTCGATAAAAAACTATATCTCTGTAATGTAGTACGAGTCATAAGGTTTAGCATGCGCTTCTGCTTTTTATTCGAATGAATCTTGAAGAGGAAACATTACAGAGACGTATTTAATAGGGGGCGGGGCGAGGGGCTAGGTATCCCCTCCTCTGCCAAAATTTCCCTAAAAGACCAAGACGAGCGGGGGGAGGAGAGGCTCCCGCCTCTCCAAACTCTATTGTTAGGGTCGCTGAATGTGCGTGGTTGTAGTACAAATGAAGCAAAGAGGAGAGAACGGTAAGATGTTTGTGAGGAGGAAGTCAGACGTGCTGGCGCTGAGTGAGACGAAGTTGAAGGGAAAGGGCGAGTGTGAGTTTGGAGTGGTAAATGGAAGGAAGTCAGGCGTGGATGAAGGTTGGGCACGAGAAAGTGTGGTGTTGTTATTGAGTGAGCGACTGGCTAGTAGCGTTACTGAATGGAAAGAGGTGTCCTCAAGATTGATGTGTGTGAAAGTGAAGTTTGGCGTAGAAAAATTGATATTTGTGAGTGCGTACGGACCTGGCAGCGAGAGGAGTGAAGAGGAGAGGGGGCTATTTTGGACTGACCGGAGCGAGTGTATTGAGAGTTTTGGAAGTCAATTCATTGTGGTTGTACTGGGCGACATTTATGCCAGAGTGGGAGATGCAATGGAGTAGTGGATAATGTGATAGGGAGGTATGACGTTCATGGCAGGAATGACTGTGGAGAAAACCTCATAGGTTTATGCATGGAGCAGAAGCTGGTCGTCGAAAACAGCCTGTTCAAAAAGCGACATATCCACAAGTACACATGGGTAAATATGGCGAATGGTGCATAGGTGGAGAGAGCACTGATGGATTTTGTGCTGATTTTGAGGAGAGTGGTGGGGAGGCTGTTGGATGTGCGGGTGTTGTGACGAGAGGGTGGAGGAGTGTCTGACCATCTGCTGGTGGAAGGAAGATTAACAGTGGAGCATAGGTGGAAGAGGAACAAAACAGTGGGAGGAGGACGAGAGGTAGTGAAAGGGAGTGAGCTAAATGAGAAAATCATAGCGGAGGAGTTACAGCGGGCGTTGAGGGAGGAATTTGACAACGTGAGAAGGCAGGACCAGCAAGATGTGGAGGAAGAACGGGAGACGTTCAGAGATGCCTTGTTGAGATGTTCGAGAAGTGTGTGTGTGGTGTGCGACGTGTGGGCGGGTGCAGACGGAAGGGTTGCGAGTGGTGGAACGAGGAAGTCAAACTGGCGGTGGTGCAGAAGAGAAGAGCTTTTGAGGAGTGGTTGCGGGCAAAGTCGCTATAAGAAGGGAAGGAGGTTAAGCGAGTGGTGAGGAGAACCAAAAGGGACGCTGATGGCCATGTTGGGTAGACAGTTGTGCCAGATTTTGAGGAGAACAAAAAGATGTTCTGGAAAGAGGTTAAGAGGGTGAGAAAGGGAATGACCGGAAAGGAGGAGGCTGGTAAATGATGAAAATGGCCAGTTGTTGACGGAAAGTGGTGGTGTACGGAAAAGGTAGGCCGAGTATTTTGCTGAATTGTTGAATGTCGAGGATGACAGAGAGGCTGACATTGTTGCTGTGGGTGGTGGTGCGCGGATGCAGGTTTTGGAGAGAGACTTGTTGCGGACATTACTAGGAAAGAGGTGTAGGAGGCGGTGGAGGTGATGAAATTAGGGAAAGCTCCTGGTTTGGATATGGTTGCGACTGAGTGCCTGAAAAAGGGCTGACTAAAAATTATCGAATGGTTGGTGAGGCTTCTGAACATTTTTTTTGTGGCGAGTGTGGTACCGATTGAGTGGCGCAGTGCCTGCATTGTCTCGCTGTATAAGGGCAAAGGAGATAAAAATGAATGCTGCAACTCAAGAGGTATCAGTCTGTCGTGTTTGGTCGGAAAGTTGTATGGGAGAGTGCTGATCAAAAGGATTAGAGGATGTACGGATTGCGCAATTGGAGATGAACAGTGTGGCTTTAGGAGTGGTAGAGGGTGTGCCCATCAGTAATTTTTGCAGTGAGGCAGGTCTGTGAGGAGTATCTTGCCAAAGGAAAGGATGTGTTCTGGGCCTTCATGGATCTGGAAAAGGCAGACGCCAGGATTGACAGAGGAGCGCTGTTGAAGGTGTTGCATTTGTATGGAGTGAGCGGAAAGCTGTTGAAAACGGTGCAGAGTTTCTATGTTGGCAGCCGACCATGTGTCAGAGTGGGAAGCGAGGTAAGTGATTGGTTCACAATGAAAGTGGGGCTGAGACAAGGCTGCGTGATGTCCCCCTGTCTGTTCAATCTCTATATGGACGGAGTGGTCAGGGAGGTAAACGCGAGTGTACCAGGTCGGGGCTTGGAGCTGTTGGAAGCGAATGGGCGGAGTTGGCAGTTGAGCCAGTTACTGTTTGTGGATGATACGGCACTGGTGGCGGATTCAGAGGAGAAGCTATGTAGGCTAGTGTCTGAGTTTGGTAGAGTGTGTGAGAGAGGAGGAAGCTTAAGTGAACGTGGGAAAAAATGAAGTAATGAGTTGCTCGAGGACTGTCGATGCCAGCAGAATTAGTGTCCTCGTAAATGAATAGTTGTTAGAGGAAGTTCAGTGTTTTAAGTATCTGAGCTCCCATGTGGAGAAGACTGAACTAGTGGAAACGGAGGCAAAGAGAGGGCTGTATGAGGGTGTCGTTGTCCCAACTGAGCTGTTCGGAGCTGAGATTTGGGGGAGGGGGGGGGGTAAGAGCAGAGCAGAGAAGAGAAGAAGGTTGAATGTTTTCGAGATGAAATGTTTGAGTGCATGGATGGAGCGTGGCTAAAAGACAGGTTCACTAACGACGTGGTTCGAATCAGAACAGGGATGGTTAAGAAGTTAGAGGACAGAGTTGATTCGCGTGTTCTGAGATGGTTCGGACACATGGTGAGGATGAATGAAGGGAGATGGGTGAAAAGGGTGTAGAAGGCAGAGACGAGTGGACGTAGGCCTAGAGGGAGACCGAAGTTTGGGTGGATAGATGGTGTGAAGCAGGCGTTAGGAAGGTGAGACGTGAGTGGAGGTAACGAGAGAGTGTGCACTGTATAGGCGTGAGTGGAGGGTGATTGTGAACGGATGAGTTCTGACGCTGCCCTGATGTGCTTTCCCGCCCTTGGCATATCGTTGAGAGACGGGATGGTCGTGGGCGGGGGTGGGGGGTCATCATGACGCGACAGGGGTAAACCAGTCACACTGTCGGGCTCTGCTGCCGGCACTCACCTCAAACTGCACTCATGACCTGGAGAGTGTGTTGCGGGGTTCCCGGCCGGACCCTTTAGCGCAAGAGTACTAAGGTGTGTGAGTGTATGAGAGTGTGAGGTGCGGCTTGCCGTCGGCCACCTCCATTGCTGGGGGATTTTCGGCCTAGTGTCTGTATCTGTATTTACTAGAGAATCTTGATAACATTAGTCGATAGTAGTTTTCGACCGATTTAGACCTTCGTGGCTTTTCACCTTACTCTGGAATTTCGAAACTTTCAAGTTCCTCGACTGTCTCCGAGTTTTTCTGTTTGGATCAAAAACCTGGCTGCTCGGCGCTTTAGGTCGGCAAGGTACAGCGGGGCGTCTTCCGCTCCCTGCGGTCTAGGCCGGCTGAACCCCCACACCCCCAACCCCGAGGAGAAAGCCCTCTTATGGCTCTTGCTACATTACAGAGAAATAGCTTTTTATCGAAAGGTTTGAGATAACTAAAGTTGTATTATCTTCCACTTCGTAAGAGTCATAAGGTTTAACATAGAAAATACCACCATGTAGCGCAAGCTGTCCTATGCCAGAAGAGCACAGAAGTTGGATGGATCGGCTGCACATTAAACCTAACTGGAACATTAAAAGAAGAAAAACAAGGACTAACTTGATGCAATACTGTTTGCTAATTTGACAATCAGCGCTAGAAGGACGATGGCTCCAGCGCGCTAGAAAGCCTCGTCACTCTAATCTCTCTCCCAAAAAAAGAGCGCTTGCCGTGTAAGGGAATGATAACACATTTTTATAAATGGTGGCAATGACTGTACTCATTGGCGATTACAAGAATAGCCAAGAACAGCAAAATCAGTCCTAGCGGCAAACTAATATGCAGGCCCTAAACGTTTGGGCCCAAATAATCTTTCAAGTATCGGCAAATACAAATCTGGCGTTGTGGCAACGGCAGTAAACATACTGGCTCAAAGGGGCAAAAGTTAGTATGCGGGCGTGAGCATGAGCAACCAAGGAGTAGTTACATAATCAATACGTATTGCCCTCCAGTGAGGGTGGTGAACCGTCCAGGAGTGGGAATATAATCATAAATATACCAATTTCCACGATGTGTGCAATAGTTAGTTCCTATGGTAACAGTTGTACTGCGAGAAGGATCAAGGAAATACATATTTCGTAATCCGTTATCTGAAAACTTTGCGCTGAGTGTCGCCGCCCGCGATTGTAAGATAATTAAGTACATACTCTATGATACGTAGAGGAGTTTCTGTCAATAGTGGATGCGATGCCCGAAACTTATGAAGCGAGAAGTACTATCTACCTGGTTCCTATAGAGACGCAAGGTTGGTTAGGCTTCTCCACTGTGAAGAGGTATTTTTAGTGCACGAATATGTGGGGCGACTTCAAAAACGCCTTGGATATGATGCCTTGAAGCGGGACTCCACGCGTCCAAGCGAGAGACGAGGCATACTAGCGGGCATCGTGAGCTCTAGTGAAGGCATGCGGTGTGGCCTGATTGATAAGCGAGCAGATGTTATGCCCCGCCGATGAGGCCTTGAGCGGCTTGCCTGAAGTAGGATGGATGAACAAAAATTCATTGTTTGACGAACATCGTGCTACGTAGGCTTTGAGTACGGACATAAGGCACAGGCCGTGTGTTCTGCATCGGCAGCAGTCACGCGATAGAGATGAGCGGTGGCGTGTGGGTGAGGGTTGGTTTTTGTACAGGAACTTGTCCGCGGTCAGTATGAGCGCGCATGGAGGGTTCCTGGAGAAATGCAGTCCCGTGCGTGACATGGCTGCTATCTCAGAGACCCTGTTTCCTGCTGCAAGCGCGACAAGAAACAGAGTCTTATAAAAGAATGCCAATGCCGACATCGTCTGAGTATTGAAGCGAGGAGAGGCGAACATGTCGCGAACCAACTCGAGCGTCCACTGCGGAACGAAACGTCGTTGTGGTGGGTCCTCGTGAAACTGGGCCCTAGCCAGTTCTGTAAATATCGCCGCGAGGGTCGTGACACCAAAGCCATAGAAGAGAGGCAAGTAGAGCGCATTTCTGTAAACCAAAACTGTAAGAGGATTCGGCAGCTTACGCTTGCCGGCGTAAGTAGTGCAGGAACTTCAAAATGGTGGCCTGATTGATGGACTGCACCTCCGTGGCGCGTAGGCACGCTTAGAAACGTGTCCAGACGCTTTAGTATTGGCGTTGTGTGGACTGCCTGTGCGTGTTAACCAGGGTGTCCGCCAGCGATCTGTTGAATTTGATCGTGAGCACCGTTTTTTTTAATTGAATGCTAGATAACGCGAGAAGGGTCGTGATGTTAGAGGCACTTTCCTACTTTCGACGCACTGGGACCCGTCGAGGGTGCGCGAGGTTTTGCTGAAGGACGCGACGACCTTGGGCCACTACAGTGCGTTAGGGTGCTCGGAGACCACGAGGACGTCGCTGTAGCGGTACGTCTCGAGCTTGTGGAGCATTTGAGAGATCAGGTTGAATGGAGGGAACAGGTATATTTCCCTCCACTGATTCCAGTCGCAATGGAGAGAATCCCTAAAACCGCTCGCAGGTGGTTCTCCGGATGCGCGAAGAGGTCGATTTGCATGGTCCCGCGCAGGGTAGAGAGGTGGGAGAAACATTGAGGCGTCAGCGCCCACTCCTTTTCTACCGGGAGGAGACGTGAGAGCTGATCGGCCCAAACGTTCTGCAAGCCGGGAAGGTAGGTGGCGAGAAGAGAGGGAGAGGTGACGGCGCTGGAGGATCTGCAGGAGCTGTGCTTCGAACTTCTGCAATGCCGGGGCCTTGCTGGAGCCCAAGTGGTTAACCATGGCCACTGCCGCCCTGTTGTCTGACAACACACGGACTGTGATGTGGTGCCAATGAGCTCGTGCACCCAGCGCGTGTATGATGGCCATCGATTCCCTCGCCGTAATATGGAGATTGCGTTCCAAGGGAGACCAGCGGCCATACGGCACCCCACGCGTCGTCTGATGCATCCGTCCACAGGAGGTCCTCCGGTAGAGGCATTACGGAAAGGACGGGGGAGTGAAGGAAGGTCTCGCTGCTCCAGTGCTGCGCTGCACGACGGTAAGGATTGTTGAGACGACAGGGCTTGCGGGAAAAGTGCAGGGAGCGTGCTGCCAGCATCACCTCGTTGAAGGTAAGGTGTGAGGAAATTTATCATGCCGAGGAAACTGATGCTGTTGGAGCGAGAGGGTTCCGCCGGAAAGTATCCCCGTGTCCTTGCAGCGGTCGATGTCTCGTAAGGTTGGGGCAATGGACCCTGCCTCTCCGTTGAGTGTGACCCCCAAGAAGTCGATCTGCTGGTGGGTCCCAGGATAGATATCCCCAACGCGGAATCCTAGCTTGAGGAGAAGGCCGTCTGGGTGTTACGCCGGCAGTGAAGTGCTGTCGGTGGCCGGAGTAGCCAGTCATCGATGTAGAAATCCGCATCTATCTCCTGCTGGTGGAGTAAGCGAAGGGGTAGCTTCGCGACCGTTGTAAGATTTCTGGTCCCAGGTTGAGACCGTAAGGAAGGGCAAAAAAAGAATACAGTTGACCTCACAGTTTGAAGGCCAGGAACTTGTGGAACCTGGGATAAATAAGGATGTGCAGGATGGCATCCTTGATATCCAGCTTGGTAAACCAAAAAGGGGGGCTTCAGCGCTGCGGGTGGGACATGCGGAATGTGGACACCGGGATGTATTTGTTGAGTTTGGAGAGGTCGATCACCAGGCGATCTCCTCCCGAGGCCTTGACTATGCCTTTGCGCACCGCCTTGACTATGCCTTTGCGCAGAAAGTCTGATACGAGGGGCTCTAGAACGTCCTCGCGTTGTTGGTGAGAGACTGTGTAATCGAGTTGAATGGGTCGTGGCGTCCATTTCCAGGAGAGGCCTGTGGAAAGAATGCGTTTGATCAAAGGTGGGGCCTTGGTCCAGTGCGCGAGACGGCTCTTGAGGGTCGCCGGCAGAATGTCAGAATTTGCGGGAGGGGGGCGGTCCCGCTGTTTTTGGTTATCTGTGGGCTGCGAGCGAGAGGAGGAGGGTCGTTTGTGTGCCGAGGTTCCCCGACCTCCCCTCCTTGGATCATACTGGGTGCGTCCCCGGGCTCTCAGGGTCCAGCGGCTGAAACCGAATCTGGTATCTCCACTGAGCTGCATCGAACAGGGATCCCGACAATAGTTTGTGAACGAAGCCTGTGGTGAGCTCCGACAGACAATGCAGTGACTGCGTGCCATCGGTTAGGACGGGAGTCCGGATGCGCTCATGAATCCCCGTCAGTGATGAGCTGAGGATGTAACCGCGCAGGGCTTGAGCAACCTGAGTGCGGAGTTGGAAATCCTTGGTTCGTGGCAATGTGATGGACCGGGAAAGCGATCTTGTCCTTTGTGGCTTCGAAGTGAGCCTTTGGGAGAGGAGTTTAGAATTCGCGAATTCCATCAGGGCCCTGACTACGGGGCAGTGTGCTGTGAGCGCAAAGTGCGCGTTCGACCAAGCGTCGAGGTCTTCGGTGCCGAACCGGTGGGCAGGGTGGTATTGATTTGCGCGAGGAGTTTGGGCAGTGCATTATGGGATACGTTCCAGAACGAACAAACGGTTCTCTCTGATGGTCACCTCCTGATGGGAGGGCTGCTCGACCGGACAGAAACTCTTGAGAAGTTGGAGAGAGAGCTTCTAGGAACCCGCTGACGGCAGAAAAGGAGTGGACCTCCGAACGAGTAGCTGAACCGCGGTGCTGGTTAAGTCCACCTGGGAGAAAATTAGGTTAGAGCCTTTTTCATGAAATTTGATCAGATTGTGAGGCGGCTCTGTGGTGTAGACCTCTTGGTCGCAGCTCACCAATCCCTTTGTATACGTCGCGCTGAGGGGGGGTACATACTGGAAAATGACTGGAGATGAGCCTTGAATCGGTCTTCGTGAGAGCCGAGCGCCACAAACACCTTGTCGAGTTTCGTGGCCATGGCCGAGCTAGGGGGTGCGGGCGCCGGGGCGTCTTCGGTAGAGGGCGAGGCTGGACGGGTGAGAAGTGGTCCATATCGGGGGCTGAGCGGCGCCGCGTGCGACATTCCCGTACGTGCCCGTGTGCGGGCCTGAGCGGATGCCTGAGCCGACTCAGTTATGGTTTCCCCCGTGATAGAAGACTCCGAAATGCGGTGGGGAGAAATGAGTAGGAGCAATGTCCCGAGTGATGTTGCGGTCCCTCGTCCGATGCGGTGTGTTTACAATATATGTGTCAGCAAATTTTGTGTCGACAAAGTATGTGTCGACAAATTATGTGTCGACAAATTATGTGTCGACGAATCATGTGTCGACGAATCATGTGTCGACGAATCATGTGTCGACGAATCATGTGTCGACGAATCATGTGTCGACGAATCATGTGTCGACGAATCATGTGTCGACGAATCATGTGTCGACGAATCGTGTGTCGACGGACGAATCGTGTGTCGACGAACGAATCGTGTGTCGACGAACGAATCGTGTGTCGACGAACGAATCGTGTGTCGACGAACGAATCGTGTGTCGACGAATCGTGTGTCGACGAATCGTGTGTCGACGAATCGTGTGTCGACGAATCGTGTGT
>SDVV010003291.1:0-21599 GCA_016164225.1 Gammarus roeselii | reverse complement strand
ATCGAAGAATGCCCGTCAACCATACTTGATCTGATAGCATATTATTGTGCCACATCAGCACCGGATCAGAAATGGTCGAAACTTGCCAGCTCTTTAAATGCCATGTACTTAAGCTGAGATCGACCTGATTAATACAGTAGCTGACTTGATTTGAGCCTCATTTCCACCGGAGCCTCAACGTGATTTTATCTGATTTGGGCCTCATTTCAACCAGAGACTCAACGTGAGTTATAATAGGCTCCCCCGTAGGGCGCGACCATCGTTGATTCAGGTAAGTCCGCACAGCCTCGCGTGCGAAAATATTAGTTTTGTCAAGATGAAAACAGTACATATTTCAATTGTGGCATATTCGCGTACTAGCGCGTAGGAGAGAGTAAAGAGTTAACGCGTATTTACTTGAAGGAATTGTTATCTCTGTGCGTAATGAGGTGGAGAGACCGCCTCACTTGCACAGGTTTTTGGGGCTTAGACAGCTTCGTATAGTCCGGTGTGTTTTCCGAAAGCGATAAGCTTTTCACGGAAGGTTATGTCCTAGAGTAGGCTTTGTAGGTTGCACGGAGGATTTAAGAACGCTCGTCAGGCTGCCGCGAGTGCGTTGTAATCCATCAGTAAGTGTTTCACGCTTACAACAGGGGCAAGGTGGCGCGTTTGGTCCTACATACGTCGACATCCATCAGGTGGTTGTGAGTTATCCACGTGTGTCCCGTGCACAAGCGATTGATGAACACTTGGTCTTTTCTGTTGGTGAACTTAGTTTCCCATTCTCTGACTGAGGGTTTGACTGAAAACACTTTTTGTCCACTCTGTTGCCATGTTTCATCCCATCCGGATGTTTTTATTTGGGAGTTGATGATAGGGAACCAGTCTCGGTAATGTATTGCGAAAATTTGTTCTTGGTGAGTAGATGCCAGTTTAGCAAGAGAGTCCGCAAGTTCGTTTCCTCTTATTCCCGCATGCCCGGGGATCCAGCAGAATTTCACTGCCTGACCCGGTCATCACTAAGAGATCGTGTTGCATTTTACGTAGAAAAGGATGTTCGTAGTGCAGTGTTTTAAGCTGGGTGAGGACACTCAGACTGTCTGAGAACACGACGTATTTGTAGAAGCGATCAATTTTGGCATTAGAGATGGCTAGTTCGAGTGCGTGGAGCTCATCAGAGAACAAGGAGGCCTCTCGTGGGAGGGTGGCTGAGAGTGGGATGTCCCCGCACACAGCTGCGGCTCCCATTTCGTCAGTGTATGCATGGCGGTGCTCCAAATATTCTTCCTCAAGTAGTCCTAGGAATTCCTGCCGGTACACGTTGGTTGGAGTAGTTGCATTAGGGTATACTTGCAGGTCTAGGTTGACCGGTAGTTGGTTCATCATCCATGTTGGTGTGGTAATTTGAAGAATTTGTTAGGAGAATGGAGGCTTAATAGCTTTTCGATTGATGTTTAGCGAGGTCAGCAGGTTGTCCACACGTAGGGAAAACGGTGGGCATATATTCTTTAAAGGCCCCGCAAAAAGGTACAATAGCTGAACGAGAAAAGATTAATCAGAACAACGGTTCATTGCCAATGTTCGGTGACAAATCGGAATGAGTCAGTTCCCCCTAACCGGAATGAGTCAGTTACCGCCTAACCGGAATGAGTCAGTTACCGCCTAACCGGAATGAGAATCTCAAATGGCGCGCGCCTGAACAGAAATGTGCAGATATATTCAAATAAATCGAGCCTACCGTAATGCCACAGCATAAAAATGCCAATAGAATTATCCCTGCAAGATCCATTAAGAGCAGGCATATTCCGGTAAGGATAAAAAAAAGAGAACTTTCAAGTTATAAGATCACCGGCAGATCTTATCCTTCCAGTGTCGATGTCAATACGATTAGACGCCATTATTGTTACTTGTACGTTTGATGTAACCAGTTCCTCTTCACTTGCTATTCAAGAAATTACAAAAAGTACATGCAGACTCCTAAGGACCCCTTTTCCTGCGCTCTTTCCCGTATAATGTCTTGGAGTTCGTGTGATTTTATACCTTACCATTTATTTGGAACACTTAGAACGCAAAATATTTTTTACGCTTGCGGTCATAAACAGACGATCCCTTGTTTAGCGGCAAAACTAACCTGTAGTCATGACTACGTAGTACATTATCATCAGTACACAAAAATGTACTTTGCCTATATATGTGTTTTGCACCATAGTGAAATAAAAACGTTGCTTCAGAAATTGTGATTCCACTACCCCTTCTGTAATCTTGCATACAACAACCATGTCCTCCAGTATGTTCTGTCATACTGAAGAGTTACCTCACTGCAGGAACGTTGCAGGTAACCACTTCAGAAGTAAGATATTCATTTTCACTGATGGTGCACGTGAACAAGCAAAATGAGGTCTGATCACAACAACGGAACTATTTCTTTACATCTGGGAGAGGTTGTAGGCCTGGGCTCCAAAACAATTCAACAGTCAACAGTAGACAAGTCATGTTGGGGTGCACGCAGGATACCAAGGAAACGATTGTTATCAAACAAGTCGATGTAACAAATCGAGTTCGAATACATATTTAAAAGGGAAGCTCAACAATTAAATTAAACCCCAATGAGAGTTCACTGAAAAAAAAAATTTGAATCAGTTTTGTACGCGATGCAATGCTATAATTCAATGTAACCTCATACGACGGTTTTTTGTATATAGAAGGGAAAAATATATTTTAAATGAATAGCCAAATTAGTTATGATACTTCAGGAGAAACCGCAATCCATGTGTACAAAGATCTGTAGGAGCGGCAGTCAGACTGCGCCCAGTCTGTTGAGTTGGTAAGTCAAGCTGTGACCAGTCTATTGAGATGGAAAGTCAAGCTGTGACCAGTCTGTTGAGTTTGAAAGTCAACCTGTGACCAGTCTGTTAAGTTGGTAAGTCAAGCTGTGACCAGTCTGTTCAGTTGGAAAGTCAAGCTGTGACCAGTCTATTGAGTTGGAAAGTCAAGCTGTGACCAGTCTGTTGAGTTGGAAAGTCAAACTGTGACCAGTCTGTTGAGTTGGTAAGTCAAACTGTGACCAGTCTGTTGAGTTGGTACGTCAAGCTGTGACCAGTCTGTTGAGTTGGTAAGTCAAGCTGTGACCAATCTGTTGAGTTGGTAAGTCAAGCTGTGACCAGTCTGTTGAGTTGGTAAGTCAAGCTGTGACCAGTCTGTTGAGTTGGTAATTCAAGCTGTGACCAGTCTCTATGCTGCAGAATTAGATTCGAGTTGCTGCAAAATATAGACAGGCAAGTACTGGCGCCAAAGAACTGCCATTATCCTATAACATATGACGCAACAAATCGCGGTTCTTCCCCACCTCGTTACATCTGCGAAGTTACGCCCTCCTGCACAGCTCCTCATGTCGCCGACTCTCCGGAACAATATTGGAGAAGCAGAGCAGATAAATCTGCCCGAAGCAGTATGCAAATCACACGCAAAGTTGGGACGACAGTGGCGACACTGAGGACATTGGAGGCAATGGAGGGAGCATTAGCTGGAAATATGACAATCGCGCAGCTGGGGACACAGTTTTGGTGAAAAATTACTCATCTTTTAATGGCCATTTATTATTCATAGTTTGACGGTAAGCCACGACGAGTAGTCTCCACTGGCTGAGTCATTAACGCCACCAAATACACAACAATAAGAGATACAGCTTAAGGAGGCAGGGCTAGTGCCGATCATTGATTGGGCGAGTCAATAAGTTTAAAAAAAAACTCGTTAAGTAGCTGAGCTTGGCACAGCGTATTTGTTGGGTGGCGACCAGCACTTTAAGTGCTTTCATTTAGGCTTGAACTGCTGTGTTTTTTAACTGTATTGTTTTTGTTAACTAGGTTTTCAATAAAATAATTTGAATTTTATTGCACTCGCTTAAATCGATTATACTTACAATTCTACTATTGCAGGATCAAGATATTAGCTTAAGCTAAGTCAAAGAGCAAGGATGTTATCACGATTGAACAACTAGTCCGAAAATTTTGGGTGTTGTAAAAATTACCGAGCAATCACGACCGAACAAAGGGTTCAAATTGGACTAGAAGAGCTTGACGGACGGGAGAGATATAAACTTGACCCGCATAAGATCTTTCTAATACAAACAAATAACTACAACAAATTGACATCCGTCTTAATGCCGGTATGTAATTGAACCGATGGATTTTTGCGAGTTAAATCATGACGGTTACGATTTGCCCGTGCCCGCACTGAACCCTTATTCAAGCATTAACACTACGGCAAGCTCGTCTTGGACGGGTATCTTAAATGAATGCTGCAGGATATCAATGATTTCTTCATCGGTCTAACTCAATGATGATAAGTACCCAAATGATAATTTGAACATGTATAATGCCATTTTATGTTTATCTTCAAGCGTGCTTCATGACTTATGTTCGACCGCGAAGCCTATTCGCAAAGATGGAATTCATGTGATGAACAGTTGGCTGGTCCTGTTTCTCTGAACGCCGTACAATGAGATGACTACTGCCCTCGTGATCCTGGTTACGTTCGGTAACGCTTGTTCTATTACAACTTTGATACTAAGAGAGGTGAAGCTTGTTCAGTCATTCTGTTGCGTCATCTTGGGATGGTGGCGCCATTTTTCCGCCACTTCTTGGACTGTGGCCAGTGACGATCATCTTGTTCAGACGTCATGTAGTCGACGTCACAAATGCCCAACTGTCTCGGCAGCGCTGTCATTGATCGTTGTTCAGCCTGACTCATCACATCTTGTACTCTGTCATCCATGACTCGTTTCTTCCAAGCGTAAACGTTCGTAAATGAGCGAGCTGTCGCTCGTTGTAGGATCCACGTGTTTTGTTCTTATTTTTCGTTAGTGGATGGTGTAGCCTTGTAGCCGGGGCGCTGAAATCTTGCTACCGTATCCACCTCTTGTCGTAGAAGGCGCCTAAAAGGGCGCCCCGTAGCGGGGAGTAGAATCGTGCTACCGTAACCCATGCGTGTCGTAAAAGCCGACTAAAAGGGGCGGGGCGAAGAGACTAGGAATCCCTTTCTCTGTAAAACTCTTCCTCAAAGACGGTAAGACAAGCGGGGGGAGGAGAGGCTCATGGCTTTCCGAAACTTATTGCTAGGGTCGCTGTATGTGCGTGGCTGTAGTACGAATGATGTAAAGAGAAGGGAGATTGGCGAGATGTTTGTGAGGAGGAAGTTTGATGTGCTGGCGATGAGTGAGACGAAATTGAAAGGTAAGGGAGAATGTGAGTTTGGTGTGGTAAGTGGGAGAAAGTCTGATGTGGAGGAAGGTTGGGCACGAGAAGGTGTGGTTTTGGAATCGAGTGATCGGTTGACTAGTAGCGTTACTGAGTGGAAGGAAGTGGCCTCAAGATAGACGTGGGTGCAAGTTAAGTTAGGCGTAGAAAGATGGGTATTTGTGAGTGCATCTGGTCCAGGTAGAGACAAAGAGGAGGAGAGGGAGCCATTCTGGACTGACCTGAGTGAGTGTATTGAGATTTTTGGAGGTCAATTCAATGCAGTTGTACTGGGTGACGTTATTGCGAGAGTTGGAGATGCAGTGGTGGAGTAGTAGTAGTTGCTTCAGTTTTCCGCCGGAGTCCCAACGCGAAGTTAATGTAGACTCCCCCGTTGGGGGGAGTCTACATTAACTTTGAAGAGTTGAAGAGTTGCAAAGTAGGTGCAGCGTAGATTACGAGTAGGTTCATCGCAGATTCTGAGTATGTTTAACGTAGATTCCGAGTAATTTTAACGTAGATTCCGAGTAATTTTAACGTAGGTTCCGAGTAGGTTTAACACAGATACAGAGTAGATTCAACATAGAAACAGAGTAGGTTTAACATAGATACCGAGTAGGTTTAACGTAGATACCGAGTAGGTTTAACGTAGGTTCAGAGTAGGTTTAACGCAGGTTCAGAGTAGTTTAACGCAGAAACAGAGTAGGTGTAACGTAGATACAGAGTAGGTTTAACGTAGATACAGAGTAGGTTTAACGTAGATACAGAGTAGTTTCAACATGGTTATCAAGTAGGATTAACGTAGCTACAGAGTAGGCTTAACGTAGATTTGGGAGGGGTGAGCAAAGGTTTCAGGATTCAGAGGGGCCTCAAGTGGCTCTGACAGTTTTTCAAGAGGGTCCCGAAGAGTGTCAAGAGTGTCCCAAAGGGCCCCTGGAGGGTCCAAGTGGGTCCCCTCAAATCTTCCTGGTCTTCCAAGTCCCCGGGGTTCCCGAGGGCCCCCACGAGTACCCCCCTTCCCTGAGTCACCATTTCTCAACCAGCCTCGATATATGTAATGAAAACCAATGCAAAATACATCATCATGAAAAAAGGGCAGAGAAAAAAAAATAAAGCCCAAGAAAGAAGAAATACTGAATATTAAAATAAAGTGTTAATGATCTATAAAAGGAATAATCATCAATCTACCCCAAGAAGTAGTTGAAAACGTGGTAGGAAGGTTTGACGTTCCCGGTAGAAATGACACTAGAAATTTGATTTGATCTGATCCTCAGTTCCACTAGAGCCTCAACGTGAGTCATAATAGGCTCCCCCGTAGGGCTTTATGATCATTGATTCCAGTAGGGTCGCACGCCTAGGTGTGCGAGGAAAAAAACAAAACAACGCTTTTAACGTTAGAAAAAAAGTGAAAATTTTAGCAATGTCAGACGCACGCTAGTGGGCAAAAGAAAAACGCTTACTCGAAGCGGACCTCCGCTTCCAATCCTTTAGAACTTAAAGAGTGATATGTACGCACCCTAGTGCGTACAGGTAGCATCGTCGAGATTAGTACAAGGTCAGTGGCTACACGGGCAAATTCAGCTCCAACAGCAACGCAACACAATATTTACAGCTACGCGGTTTGGTTGTTTTAGTACAATTTATTTATTCAGGTTAGATAAAGACTTGGATGAAACGAAACAAATCCTTGCCTCCAACCCCTCAGGACCTCATGATTAGTATGTCTACACGCCAGTGCGCACAGATAGTACCGTCGAAATTGGTACAAGGTTGACGGCTACTCGGACAAAGTCAGCTCCGACAGCAACGCAACACAATGTTTACAGCTACGCGGTCTATTTTATTTTCAGTACAATTTATTTATTCAGGAAAGATAAAGATTCAGACAAAACGAATCCCTGCCTCCAAACACTCAAAACTCCAAGAATCACATGCACGCGCGATAGTGCGAGCAAACACAAGGTTTTATAGCTGCGCAGTCCAGGTCAACCCCAGAAACTGCACATGGTCCTTGCACGTGCGAGCGAGCACAGACTGAAGATAAAATACTCATTCACAAAATCACAAACAGGAACTTCCGCACAAATACTGTTGTGAGATCACTTCTATTTACGTTTGTTATAAACAAGTAAAAGGTGGGAGGGTTTTAAATGATGACACTGGTTACTTCATAATATTATTTTGACTTAAAGCAAAGTAACACGTCAACAGATTACCTCCCAATAGAGCACTGATCACTGATTGTAATACAAACGGACACAACGGAACAAAAGTGTAAATGAACAGCAAAAAGAAGTGTAGAAAATGTAAAGCGAAGCCACACACCCTCCACCCGAAGCTTCTGCTAATGAAATGTGATGTGCTCTACAATTTAGCCCTGCACTTCTACAATACTATGGGAGGGCCTTGTTTTATGTATATGAAGTGATCCTCCACTAAGGGGACCACTCTAAATTCTGTCCCCACCCCAAAGAGGCGTGTTGTCATAATATATTTACCTTATTGGCACAAAATAAACTTAGGCTGTTAACTAATTAACAGGCTCCTCCCAATTGTCAGTTAATTTTTAGAGTTACCCTAAGCTAAACACGGCCCCGTTACGTTATTGGATACCGGCTACACAATGCTGAATTGTCAAGTTTAACAGGATGTCCAAATGACACTACACCCGTCAACGTCTCCTTGTCATGCAATGCCACACGTTACCACCGGTTTTCTAAATTTACTATTGGAGGGGTATCGAAAAATATGCAAGGCAAGGGATTTCATAGTGTAACTTAAGCTAGGGTTAACAGGCCTAAGGCCTACACAGTTTCTCGGGCAGACACAAATCAACCTTTGTTGTTATGTTCGGTTAGCCCTTGCGTCCCTTATATGTGCTAGCGGAGGCTGATCATAACAAGACACCAGCGTTATAATATTGTGGATCGTGAAAAAGAAAGTAAGAGCAAGTTCGTCATAGGCAGAAAAACTGCTCAGATTATTGATTTCGCACTGATAGTTCTAGGGGATAATGTGGGCGGGGCATTGATTCCTTGTGTCGCAAAAAAAACGCGATAGGTCCTGGAGGGCAACCCATGTCCTCCGGGTCCCCGAGCTCCCCAGGTCCCATCGTCTCAGCTCGCCTCGGCTTGTCTCGTATCATTTCGGCCAGTCTCGGCTCGTCGCAACTAACTCGACTCGCCTCGACATGTTTCGACTGATCTCGACGAGCCTCGACCAGCCTCGACGCGACCCTCGCCCTCTGCGTCAGCAATCCGCGGACTGTAATGGTTAATTGTTCTATTCAAGCATCTCACATATATACATTTTTCTGTGTATGGGCTTTACATCGCTGGGAGGGGGGAGCAGAGGTTCCAGGATTCAAAAGGGCCTCTAAAGGGTCCCACAGTTTCTCAAAATGGTCCTAAAGGGCCTCAAGGGTGTCCCAAAGGGCCCCAGAAAGGATCAAGTGGGTCCCCTCAAATCCACCTGGTCTCCTAAGTCCCCCGGGTTCTCGAAACCCCGGGTCCCCGAGTCCTGCGGGTCCTACGAGTACCTCCTCTCCCTGGGTTACCTTGTCTCAACCAACCTCGATACATGTAATAATAATAACCAATGCAAAATTCATCACCATGAAAAAAGGGCTGAGAAAAATAATAGAGCCCAAGCAAGAAAAAATAATAAAATAATAAAATAAAGTGCTAATGATCTATAAAATGAATAGTCATCCATCTACCCCAAAATACTGGAAAAAACTTGATAGGTCTGCGCATGTAGTAGGAGTTGGTGGTCGGGAACAGTTTGTTCAAGAAGCGAGTAGTAGTAGTTTGATTTTGTTTTCCACCGGAGTCCCAACACAAAGTTAATGCAGACTCCTCCGTAGGGCAATTGAAGAGTGGCAGAGTAGGTGCAGCATAGAGTAGGAGTAGATTCAACGTAGATTCAGAGTAAGTTTAAAGTAGATTCGGAGGAGGTTTAAAGTAGATTCAGAGTAGGTTTAACGTAGATTCAGAGTAGTTTCAACGTAGATTCAGAGTAGGTTCAAAGTAGATTCAGAGCAGGTTTAACGTAAGTACTCTGTGAGTAGGTTTAACGCAGATTTGGGAGGAGGGAGCAAAGGTTCCAGGATTCAGTTTGGCCTCAAGTGGGTCCTACAGTTTCTCAAGAGAGTCCCGAAGGGTCTCAAGGGTGTCTCAAAGGGCCCCAGAAGGGTCCAAGTGGGTCCCCCTAAATCCTCCCGGTCCTCCAAGTCCCCCGAGTTCCCGAAGCCCCAGGTTCCCCGAGTCCCGCGGGTCCCACGAGTACCCCCTTTCCCTGGGTCACCATTTCTCAACCAGCCTCGATTTATGTAATGAAAACCAATGCAAAATATATCATCATGAAAAAGAGCAGGGAAATAGAGCCCAAGAAAGAAGAAATACTAAAATAAAGTGTTAATGATCTAAAAATTGAATAATCATCAATCCAACCCAAGCAGTGGTGGAAAACGGGGTAGGGAGGTATGGCGTTCCCCGTAAAAATGACTGTGGTGAAAACCTGATAGGTCTGTGTATGGAACAGGAGTTGGTGGTCGGGAACAGTTTGTTCAAGAAGCGAGGTATCCACAAGTTCACATGTGTAAGGAGGGCCCGCGGTGCAGTGGTGGAGAGTGCGCCGATGGATTTTGTGCTGATATCTAGGAGAGTGGCGGGGAGGCTGCTGGGTGTGCGGGTGTTGAGAGGGAGGGTGGAGGAGTGTCTGACCATCTGCTGGTGGAAGGTAGATTAAGAGTGAAGCAGAGGTGGAAGGAAAACAAAAGATTAGGAGGAGGGAGAGAGGTAGTGAAAGTGAGTGAACTGAATGTGAGAAGCAGAGCTGAGGAGTTCCAACAGGCGTTGATCGAAGAATATGACGACGTGAGAGGACAGGACCGGAGAGATGTGGAGGAAGAATGGGAAACGTTAAGAGATGCGTTGCTGAGATAACGAAGAATGTGTGTGGTACTCGCCGTGTGGGCGGGTGCAGAAGGAAAGGTTGCGAGTGGTGGAACGAAGAGGCTAAACTAACGGTGGCACAGAAAATAGAACCGTTGGAGGAGTGACTGCAGGTGAAGTCGGCGGTGGCATATGAAGGCTATAGAGAGAGGAGAAACGAGGTAAAACGGGTGGTGGGGAGAGCCAAAAGGGACGCCAATGCCAGGTGGGGCAGACGGTTGTGCCAGAATTTTGAGAACAAAAGATGTTCTGGAAAGAGGTGAAGAGGGTGAGAAAGGGAGAGACCGGAATAGAGGAAGGGGTTGAAATAGGAAAACGGTCAGTTGATGTTGGAAAGTGGTGATGTACGGAAGAGGTGGGCGAGTGTTTTGATGAGTTGTTCAATGTCGAGAATGACAGAGAGGCTGACATTGTTGCTGTGGGTGGTGGTGCTCGGATGCCAGTTTTGGGAGAGAGACTTGCAGAGAACATCACCAAGGAAGAGGTGCAGGAGGCGGTGGAGGTGATGAATTTGATTTGATTTGGGCTTCATTGGAGGTGATGAAAGCAGGGAAAGCCCCTAGTTTGGATGGCGTTGCGACCGAGTGCCTGAAAAGAGGTGGAGTAGCGATTGTCGAATAGTTGGTGAGGTTACTGAACTTGTGTTTTGTGGCAGGCGTGGTACCAATTGGGTGGCGCAGTGCCTGCATTGTTCCGCTGTATAAGGGCAAAGGAGATATAAGTGAATGTTGCAACTAGAGAGGCATACGACAGGATTGACAGGGAAGCGCTGTGGAGGGTGTTGCGTTTGTATGGAGTGGGCAGACATTTGTTGAAAGGGGTGCAGAGCTTCTATGTTGGCAGCCGAGCATGTGTCAGAGTGGGAAGCGAGGTTAGCGATTAGTTCTCAGTGAAAGGCGGACTGAGACAAGGCTGCGTGAAGTCTCCCTGGCTGTTCAATATCTATATGGATGGAGTATTCAAGGAGGTGAACGCGAGTGTGCTGGGTCGGGGCATGGAGCTGTTGGAAGCGAATTGGCGGAGCTGGCAGCTGAGCCAGTTGCTATTTGTGGTTGATACGGCCCTGGCTGCGGATTCAGAAGAAAAGCTATGTATGCTAGTCTATGAGTTTGGTAGAGTGTGTGAGAGGAGGAAGCTTCAAGTGAACGTGGGTAAAAGTGAAGTAATGAGATGCTCGAGGTCTGTCGATGCGAGCAGAATTAGTGTCCTTCTAAATGGAGAGTTGTTGGAAGAAGTTCAGCGTTTCAAGTGTCTGGGCTCTCATGTGGAGAAGACTGAATTAGTGGAAACTGAGGTGAAAAGTGTTTGGTGCACCGAAGAGAGTAATGAGCTGCAGGATGTTGGGGATGGAAGCAAAGAGAGGGCGGCTGTATGAGGGTATCGGTGTGCCAACTGTGCTGTACGGAGCTGAGACTTGGGGGGTGAGAGCAAAGGAGAGAAGAAGGTTGAATGTTCTAGAAATGAATTGTTTGAGGAGCATGGCTGGAGTTTCGCTGATAGACAGGTTCACTAACGACGTGGTTCGCATCAGAACGGGCATGGTGGAGGAGTTAGACAGAATTGATTCGCGTGTTCCGAGATGGTTCGGGCACATAATGAGGATGAATGAAGGAGATTGGTGAAAAAGGTGTCGAAATCAGAGGCTAATGGACGTAGGCCTAGAGGGAGACCGAAGTTTGGGTGGATGGATGGTGTGAAGCAAGCGTTAGGAAGGAGAGCCGTGAGTGTGGAGGTAGAGAGAGAGCGTGCTCTGGATAGGCGTGAGTGGAGAATGATAGTGAACGGATCAGTTTTGACGCTGCCCCGAGGTGCTTTCCCGCCCTAGGCATATCGTTGAAAGACGGGATGGTCGTGAGCAGGGAAAGGCCCGGTCATCATGACGCGGCAGGGGTAAACCAGTCACGCTGTCGGGCTGCTGCCGACACTGACTTCAAACCGCACTCATGACCGGGAGGGTAGGTTGCGGGGTTCTCCGCCGAACCCTCTTGCGTAAAAGTGCCAAGGTGTACGAGTGTATGAGAGTGTGAGGTGCGCCTTGCCGTCGGCCACCCCCGTGCTGGGGCATTTCGGCCGAGTGTCTGTATATTTATGTTATTAGGTGAAAATTTATTTAAAAAAATCTTATGCAGAAAACTTGCGTGACAACAAATCAGATCCTGGGGTTCGATATTCAAAAATATGTACGATCCTGCACTGAAGGCACGCAATGTGGGAGTTTTCTTCTCTAATAAATTAGTTTACTTCGGAAGTACTCCTCGGCAACTTTCCTGCTTCATTTCGTTAGCTACAAAATTTATCCTGTAAGAGGAAAACGGAGAGAAATCACAGGCGTTTCACGTTTCTCGAGTTATTTCATTTGAAAGTTCGATAGTAGAGGAAATTCTTCAACAAATAAAGATTAACAACGTGTTAAATGATGAATAATCGCTGCATTTGGACATCGTGAATATAGGTCTTCAAGAAATCGCTGAAAGCATAGGATCTTTTTTTTTAGAGACTAACAATAAACAAATTTTCACCAGTCAACATTTCTTACGTTACTGTACGTTCACACTTTTCAATGAAGAATTGGGGTGGATGGATGATTTTTCCTTTTATAGATCAATAACAATTGATTTTAGTATTATATTATTTCTTTCTCACAGGGCTCCAGTTTTTATTTGTGCCTTTTTTCATGGTGATAAATTTTGTATTTGTTATATAATTATACATCGTTAGACGCCCGCAGGGGCTAAGGGTAGATTCGTGCTACGACTTCGCGTTGAGGGCCCCGGTGGAGCGCGAAAGAAACTACTACTACTACTACTACTCTTCGTTGAACCTACACTGAATCTACGTTAAACCTACTCGGTATCCATGTTAAATCTACTCTTTATCCATGTTAAATCTACTCGGAATCTACATTTAAATCTACTCGGAATCTGCGTTAAACCTACTCGGATTCTGCGTTGAACCTCCTCTGAATCTACGTTGAACCTACTCTGAATCTGCGTTGAACCTACTCGAAATCTATGCTGCACCTACTCTGCCACTCTTCAATTGTCCTACGGGGGAGTCTTCATTAACTTCGCGTTGGGACTCCGGTGGAAAACAGGAGCAACTCCTACTGCTACTACTTCAATGGAGAAACCGTTTCATGTAACTTTCCTTTTCCACCTGCGTTAACAATTGGAACCAGTGCTCATTATACATCTCGCCACCTGCAACATAGACAGGTAAGTCCTGATCAATATTATCTCTCCGAGCAAAGTTTCAGTAGGCGAGTCCAGCGAAGAAAATGTTTCTTGTTCTTGTCTAACTTTACTGTGCGAGTCCTGCCTCGTGATATCTGCCTCCTCGTACGATGATGAAGATAAGCCAGGTTACTGCGGTCGTAAATATATTACTAGGCAAAGTTGCGCTGCTGCGAGTATTGGTTTACGATCTAAGGCGACGCGATGGGCGGAAGGATTGACGAACGGTCTTGGAAGGAAGGCACATTCAACCCTGCATTGTCGGATGGATGGTGTAGGGGCTGTGGAATAAGTTTTACTCAGAAATGAATCATGCTGCATTATTTATTTTCAGGTTTACGGAATCAAGAAAGGTTCAGCAAAACTGCATGGAACCATGATTCAATATATTCATATTTTTCCACATAAAAAAATTATTAGCAGTTTCATCTCAATTAAACCTTAACGAATGTGTTTTTCTCGAGTTTATGAATATGAAAATGTACATGTTGTTCAACATGCCGGTAACTTGTAACAATCTAAGATGTAAGAGTTAAATAACTGAATAACTATTTATTTAAATAAAAATAAATTATAAATAAATGAATAAAATGATGTAATATAGTGAATATAAATAGAAAATTATAAAAGTCTGTGGAATAGTTGCATAAAGACTAACACAAGTAAATAAACGTTCCTATCACGGCTCTTGAATCTAAACTTCGTCAAAAAATAACGAAACTCATAGAGGGCAGGATTTACTTTAATGCAAAATCATGACTAAGGCCAATATATAAGTCTGTCAAATATTTTACATTTACTTTTGAAAGAATGAGGTGACGGACCACATACCTTTAGCTGAAGTACTCGAGTAAGTCACCTAGCTAAAATTGAGGCGGGCTACGGTCGCTCAGCGTACTTGCTTAGGGGGGCCGTTGATAATGCCACCTTATTAGAGACTGGTTACTGTTGTCAGCAGTACTGTCAAGAAGCCAGCAGTACTGCCAAGAGGCCAGCAGTACTGCTAAGAGAGAGGCCACTGATAGTACACCAGCAGTCGACGAGATCAAAGGGTCTAATTAGCTCCTGCAACATGTCCTTAACAAACAAGGATTTGAAAGAACCGATCATGACTGGGGGTACACGAGATATGTCACTAACAAACAAGGATTTGAAAGAACCGATCATGACTGGGGGTAAATGAGATATGTCACTAACAAACAAGGATTTGAAAGAACCGATCATGACTGGGGGTACACGAGATATGTTACTAACAAACAAGAATTTGAAAGAACCGATCATGACTGGGGGTACATGAGATATGTTACTAACAAACAAGAATTTGAAAGAACCGATCATGACTGGGGGTACATGAGCGACCAACAAGAAGGAAGCTGTAGTGAAGCAGACAGAGGAGACGACCTGATGGCCGACCTGTCTGGTGATGGATTTTTTTTTGTGGCTGCCATCAATGACCGGCTGAACAAGATGACTGAGGACATCTTGGAGGAGTTGCGCAGGCGCATGGAAGCAAAGGATCGAACAATTCTTCAGCTGCAGAATAAGATGTCGGGTCTGAAAACGAAGGTAGTAACTCTGAAGAAGAGCATCAAAAATGCAGATGATAGACTACATTGATATCTATGAACGGAGGGGTACTCTTGTCTTCTCTGGGGAGGGTGTCCTACCGTTGAGGATAATGAAATCTGCGTGTATATCATCTATGGCCTAGTGAGGGATAAACAAAACCGAAATATTGGTACAAGTGACATATCAACCTCCCATAGTCTAGGAAACAAACTACTACCCCACAGCCGGATAATAGAAACATGATTGCCATGTTATGAAGACGAGATATAAAATCCGATATCATGTACCGAGAGGACCTTGAAGTCAAATTCCTTCGATAATTACAGCATCACCACGACCCTAAGCAGAACAATGTACAGTAGCGAAACAAAATTAGTTTATTGTTAGTCTGTAACCGGAAAAACAAACTCGACTTTTCCCACGTGAAACTTAATTAAATATAGACATTTTTTGCGGTACTATACGTGGACAAAGCTTCCTAATGGGTAATATTAATTACGTTTCTGATGAATTCAAATATCCAACGAAAAATGAACATTGAAAATTTTACTTAGTTTTCAATCTTGAATGTTTTTTTTTGCTACTGTACAGCAGCGAATGAAAACTCGTTTATGGTTAGTCTATAGCCGAAAAAAAACAACTATACTTTAAATACGTGGAATTAATGGGGAAATTTCTTACGGTATTATATCTGAACCACCCTTCTTCCTGGATAATATCAATTAGATTTCCAATGAGTTCAAATGTCAAGCGGAAAAGGAACATCAAAAAAATGCTCTTGATCTTCGATCATGAACGAATTTTCTTTCGCTGCTGTACTTTGTGAGAAGGGCTAGACGAGTTTCCCAGAGATGATAATGTGATCTGGATCAACAGACGGGAAAGTGTATGTCAGGGTCAAACCAGGAGCAAGGAACTTGAAGATGCCTATTAAGCCCCACTCAGGCTTCAGAAATTTTGTGTTGATGTCCTGGGTACACTTCTTCAACCTTATGCGGAATATTGGTAGCAGGCTTTTTGTTATAGGGGGTGGATTGTGGGCTGTAGGAGAGCCCTTACACGATGCTTTGTTGTTTGGATGCTTCAGGATGTCAACGCTGCCTGCTGGAGTTTCATTGCTCGTTCGAGCACACTGAAACGATCCATTTACACCTACATCGAATAATTGCACCAGCTGGTTTCTTGAGGTACCTGTGGGTGTTTTAGTATTCAATAAAGGTGAATGAGCAATAACAGAGTTTACTAATCAAGTGAACTTATTTGCTTCGATGGTATATATGTGTTATTGTGAAGTTGTCGCGGAAATATATTTCCAATTTACTGAAGGACTCGTTCACATAAAAACCTAGATTACATTCATTTCTGTGCATGCGGCTGATCCTCGCCTAGAATTTTTAGATTCAGATCATAACTTTCGATACCATCTGCAATTCAATTGATCAACCGATACAATCGAGTTATTGTAAAGCATAGATGCTTTCAATAGCGACCAATTCAAACATTCAAACATCAAGGGTATTGAACTTCAACAACGCAGTTGTAGTGTCATCTCTGATCGGTTCTTGGTTATGGAGCTAGAGCGAGTCACTGCTCAATTGAAGGCTTTGTTTCCACACCCTGCGAGACTCTTGTAGTGGCGGTGGGTCTGTATTCTTTTGTTGGTGTGTGCTGTCAACACTTGCAACATTAGTTTTGCAGCACTGGAGACCTGTGGAATTGAAAGTTTTGGGTATAGAGTTTATTTTGTATTTGAGGTGTATCGCCCTTAAAGTGCGCCCCTACAGTGGTGATAGAGATACTTCCACTAGTCTCCTGTTGCAGGAGACTAATATTGATTCCCTTCCGGTTGATCCTGGTCATGTAATAACTTGTACATCAAGTACGCAGGCGCTTCACTTCTTGCCTGCCGTTAGAAAGCCAAAACGCTCCATCCTCGGCCAAATGTGGTTCAATTCTCTCTGTAAATATAGTTCTGTTATTTTGTGTCTCGGTATTACGGCCCATCGTCCTACAATTGTCAAAATTTGTATTGCAGTTCCCCCCCCTCCCATCAAGGAGAAGGTAAAATTAGAGTTCTATCTTCGCTCCGCTCACCAGTCAGTGTAGATAAATTTATCAGTCGTTCAGGGATATTTCAGTCAATTATTCCGATTCAGCAAATCCCAATTATGACACCAATCACTTCATTCAAACTTTCAATACGGTGTACTGTTTATGTTGATAAGGTGTACTGTTCTTGGTAATACGGTGTACTGTTCTTGGTAATACGGTGTACTGTTCTTGGTAATACGGTGTACTGTTCTTGGTAATACGGTGTACTGTTCTTGGTAATACGGTGTACTGTTCTTGGTAATACGGTGTACTGTTCTTGGTAATACGGTGTACTGTTCTTGTTAATAACGTGTAATGTTCTTGTTAATATCGTGTAATGTTCTTGTTAATATCGTGTAATGTTCTTGTTAATGCGGTGTACTGTTCTTGTTAATGCGGTGTACTGTTCTTGTTAATGCGGTGTACTGTTTTCGTTAATGCGGTGTATGGTTCTTGTTACTGCGGTTTACGGTTCTTGTTAATGCGGTCAACTGTTCTTGTTAATGCGGTCAACTGTTCTTGGCAATGCGGTGTACTGTTCATGCTAATTCGGTGTACTGTTCATGTTAATGCGGTGTACTATTCATGTTAATGCGGTGTACTGTTCATGTTAATGCCGTGTACTACTCATGTTAATGCGGTGTACTGTTCTTGTTAATTCGGTTTACTGTTATTATTTCAGATAAAAAAAAAATCTGTACCGAGCGCTAGAAGAAACCGCAGCTTACTTCATACTTACGAGGTCAATTAGGATGAAGTCGCATAACTTCAAACTACGCACATTGTGTCCGTTAAGACAAAGAGTATTTATGAACTTCCTCCTGGTAAAGTTAGACGACCAAACGTCATTACTTCAGTACATCTTTAGTTCATTCGCTTTGAGACGTGAAAATTTTCAACCTTTTTTTAAAAATTGTGGCACAACATTCAAGTAGAAACTCGACTAAGACAATAGTGTACAATGGAAGCAAAATATCTTATTAATTGCAACATGCTCTATCTTTTAATTACTTTTTCGGGAGCATGGCAGCGGAAATTCCGCAGAGTCGCGATTCTCCCCTTGGTTAAGTTCACATTGATATTTTGAATTCATCGTTTATAGGCCAGTTGTCGGCTGGAGAATATTGTAAAAAAGGTCAATCTGAAGCAAACGGCTTTCGACAAAGACACTTCACCTATTAAGATACTTGTACTTGCTCGGTGTGAAATCGTTAATGCTCTTATGCAACTTATAATATTTTCTAAGCTGGTATATTCATCGATATCCTAAAGCAAGCTAAACAACTTCTGTTTACAATTCTAGTGACCCTTCAAAGTTAGTAGAAGTAGTTACTTCTGTGTTCCACCGGAGCCTTAAAGCGAGGTTAATGCACGCTCACCCGTAGAGAGCGATGATACGTCGGTGCAGGCAGTTTGCACACCCTTGTGCGCGAGGTCGAATTACACATTTCACTTGATACGCAGGCAGGACAAAGAGTTCAGGAACGGAGAAGATTTAAAAATGTATGGTTTCAGACGACTTCGTACAGTCCGGTATGTTTTCCGAAATATATTAGCTTTCTTCGGTAGGCCGCTTTTGTGTGCAGGTGTTGTAGGTTGAACGGAGGGCGTAGGAAGGCTCGTCGGGCTGCTGCGAGTGCGTTACAACCCATAAGCAAGTGTTTCACGCTGATAGCCACTTGTGGCAACAGGATTGATGGATTGATTGATTTGGGCCTCATTTCCACCAGAGCCTCAACGTGAGTCATAATAGTCTCCCCCGTAGGGCGCGACCGTCGTTGGTTTAGGTAAGTCCGCACAACCTCGCGTGCGAAAATATTAGCTCTGTCAAGATGAAGTCAGTACACATTTTAATTGTGGCATATTCGCGTATTAGCGCGTACGAGAGAGTATAGAGTTAATGCGTATCTTCGTAAAATGAGTAATTGTTTCTGTGCGTAGTGAGGTGGAGGGACCACCTCATTCGCACAGGTGTCAGAGGTTTAGACAGCTTCGTATAGTCCGGTGTGTTTTCCGAAAGCGATAAGCTTTTTACGGTAGGTTGGGTCCGTGAGTAGGCTTTGTAGGTTGCACGGGGGATCTAGGAACGCTCGTCGGGCTGCCGCGAGTGCGTTGCAATCCATCAGTGTTTCACGCTGATAGCCACTTGGTGGCAACAGGAGCATGGTGGTGCGTCCGGTCCCTTGTCTACGTCCATTAGGTTGAGTGGGTTATCCACGAGTGCACAATCGGTTAATGAACACTTGGTCTCTTCTATTTGGAAACTTTGAGTCTCATTCTCCTACGGACGGTTTAGTTGCAAGCATTTTTTATCCACTCAGTTGTCACAAGTCGTTCCATCGAGATGTTAGACGAAAGTTGATGATTGGGAACCAGTCTCGGTAATATATGGAAATAAATTGTTCCCTATGGGTAGACGCCTTATTAGCTCTTATTCCCGCGTGTCCGGGGATCCAGCAGAATTCAACCACCTGACGTGAATAAATCGTGTTGCATTTAACGAAGACCAAGGTGTTCGTTGTGCAGGTTTTTCAGCTGGGCAAGACCACTCAGACTGTCTGAAAATACGACATGTTTGGGGAGGCTGTCAGTTTTAGTAATGGATACAACCAATTCGAGTGCGTGCAGCTCTGCAGAGAACAGAGGCCTCTTGGGGTAAGGTGGCTGAGCGTGCAATTTCTCCACACACGACAGAAGCTCTCACTCGGTCCGCCGTTTGGAGCCGTCAGTGTATCTATGGCGGTGAGCTGAGTATTGCTTCTCAAGTAGTCTTGACAATTCAATGCGGTACGTGATGGTTGGAGTAGATTTTTGAGGGTATATTTGTAAATTTAGGTTGACCAGAGGTCAATCACGGTGGTGAGTGGATTTGTAAAATTCGAGAGAAGAATGAAGGCTTGATAGCCCTACGATTGAAGATGAGTGAGGCTACCGAGTTGTCCACTCGTAGTGAAAATGGTGGGCATATATCGTTTTTTGCTGCGAAGAGGCACCTATCAGAGATGTTGGTGACGTCACCGAGTGCTGGGTTGTTGATAAGGCTTCTACTCTTGAAATAGTATTGTAGCAAGAGTTTGTCTCGCCGGAGCGGTAGTGGAAGCTCGTTAGCTAGCACGTTGGAGGATTCGATGGGAGTAGTCAATACGTCAGCGTATTATTGCTCTGAACAGCATCATGCCAGTGTCCAGGTTGGCACCGAATTTCAGCGATGTTATCGAGAGTATAGGTCCCGTTGCCCGTTTATAGCGTGACCCTTCAAACGTTTCGAAAAGCAGTCTAATTTCAGTGTTTCCTCTCATAGCAAAATTTATCAAGAGGTGCATGGCCGTTAGGTTAGTCAAATAAGCTCAGTATTTTTCCGTAGTTCTTCCAAACCAGTTCCGTTGACAAAAAATATTCCGACTGTCCATGCCTTGGCGAATTTGTGTTAATATGCTTAAAATAGTATTCATGAAAAAAACGCTGTATATATGTTGATTTGAGGACGGCCTTTGACAACCATGGGATACTATTAAAAAAAAATTGGTATCAACCGGATTAGAGGATTACCTGTGAAATGATGACTAGTTATCTGGGAAATTGACATCATTGCGGGAAGATTGTTACAGAGTTAAATCAATAATAAATAAAAGACGTTTATTCAAGAGATGCCTCGTGGTATTCTGATGTTTTACAAAGAGTTTCCTAATTTTAAAATACACGTTGTATTCGGGGTACAATTGTATCGAGTAATGCAACCGGTTACACATAAGCCTTACCACTTCCCTAAAGCAAATAAGTAGGTTCTAATCGGTCTCAATTCCATAACACATCTTACATTCAGGGTACAATTTTACCGTGTAGTATATCTTAAACATATTGCATTTTGGGTACAACTTTATCGAGCCCCTCGTTACATATAAGACTTCTTTTGTTACACATTTTATTGCAAATTTTGTTACACATAAGATTTGCTGGTTTTATGATACACGCGATGAATGTCAACGAACTCTCAGAGATTCACTCAGCAAAGATATATCGCAGTACCAAGACAAAAAGAGTTCCATGTACAGATGCCGCAGTGTCCTGTATTAATTGCAGATGCAGTACTCAAGCACAACAGCACGTGGCAGCTCAATTAGCGTTAAGAGAAGAGTACGGTCAATAATTAAGGGGTCGCTATCCCTGGCGCTAAATTCTTTTATAGCTAACGTCAGATCATCCCCTATCATCTCCGCCAACTGCCTTATCAGCCCCAAGTTGTTCCGACTACCTACCTACGGTACCATTTTTTAACAGCGAACATTCACAGCGTTCCTCAGTCACACCGGCCACTGTCATATCTGCCAGTGAAATTCTGGCGAAAATCTGTTTCAGCCCACGTCAGAATCAGCCACCAGTCGTACCATTTTACCGGTTATCACTTTAATGAAACTTTTCCTGCCCAACCTAACCTAACCTAGGGTACGTGTTTCTAACCCGCGGGGCAAAGGTATGTATTTCTAACCCGCGAGGCAAACATACGTATTTTTGTAGGGAACGTAATGCCGTTTTTTTTT